>JAKRYI020000209.1:0-66358 GCA_022379115.2 Bauhinia variegata | reverse complement strand
TGTCAAGCATAGATTGATGTAATATGACACATTAAACCAATTGGAGAAGTTTGGGACCAAGGAAAAGAGATTTGGTCCAAGAATCATCCAACTTGACCATGTTCGTCCATTTGGTCTCTCTTAGTTCCGACGAGCTCCAAAGCTGAACGAACCCAAATGTGTCAAGCATAGATTGATGTAATATGACACATTAAACCAATTGGAGAAATTTGGGACCAAGAAAAGAGATTTGGTCCAAGAATCATCCAACTTGACCAGTTCGTCCATTTTGGTCTTTCTTAGTTCCGAGAAGAACCAAAGCTGAACGAACCACAAATGTCAAGCATAGATTGATTGATTATGACACATTAAACCAATTGGAGAAGTTTTGGACCAAGGAAAAGAATTTGGTCCAAGAATCATCCAACTTGACCAAGTTCGTCCATTTTTGTCTTCTTAGTTCCGACGAGCTCCAAAGCTGAACGAACCCAAATGTCAAGCATAGATTGATGGTAATATGACACATTAAAACCAATTGGAGAAGTTTGGGACAAGGAAAAAGATTTGAGTCCAAGAATCATCCAACCTTGACTAACTTCTCCATTTTGGTCTTTCTTAGTTCCCGACGATGCTCCAAAGCTGAACGAACCCAAAATGTCAAGCATAGATTGATGTAATATGACACATTAAACCAATTGGAGAAGTTTGGGACCAAGGAAAAGAGATTTGGTCCAAGAATCATCCAACTTGACCAACTTCGTCCATTTTGGTCTTTCTTAGTTCCGACGACTCCAAAGCTGAACGAACCCAAATGTCAAGCATAGATTGATGTAATATGACACATTAAACCAATTGGAGAAGTTTGGGACCAAGGAAAAGAGATTTGGTCCAAGAATCATCCAACTTGACCAACTTCGTCCATTTTGGTCTTTCTTAGTTCGACGAGCTCCAAAGCTGAACGAACCCAAATGTCAAGCATAGATTGATGTAATATGACACATTAAACCAATTGGAGAAGTTTGGGACCAAGAAAAGAGATTTGGTCCAAGAATCATCCAACTTGACCATGTTCGTCCATTTTGGTCTTTCTTAGTTCGACGAGCTCCAAAGCTGAACGAACCCAAATGTCAAGCATAGATTGATGTAATATGACACATTAAACCAATTGGAGAAGTTTGGGGACCAAGGAAAAGAGATTTGGTCCAAGAATCATCCAACTTGACCAACTTCGTCCATTTGGGTCTTTCTTAGTTCCGACGAGCTCCAAAGCTGAACGAACCCAAATGTCAAGCATAGATTGATGTAAATATACACATTAAACCAATTGGAGAAGTTTGGGACCAAGGAAAAGAGATTTGGTCCAAGAATCATCCAACTTAACCAAGTTCGTCCATTTTGGTCTTTCTTAGTTCCGACGAGCTCCAAAGCTGAACGAACCCAAATGTCAAGCATAGATTGATGTAATATGACACATTAAACCAATTAGAGAAGTTTGGGACCAAGGAAAAGAGATTTGGTCCAAGAATCATCCAACTTGACCACTTCGTCCATTTTGTCTTTCTCTTAGTTCCGAGTAGCTATCCAAAGCTGAACGAACCCAAATGTCAACATAGATTGATGTAATATGACACATTAAACCAATTCGAGAATTTTGGGACCAGGAAAAGAGATTTGGTCCAAGAATCATCCAACTTAAAAAGTTCGTCCATTTTGGTCTTTCTTAGTTCCAACGAGCTGCAAAGCTGAACGAACCCAAATGTCAAGCATAGATTGATGTAATATGACACATTAAACCAATTGGAGAAGTTTGGGACCAAGGAAAAGAGATTTGGTCCAAGAATCATCCAACTTGACCAAGTTCGTCCATTTTGGTCTTTTCTTAGTTCCGACGAGCTCCAAAGCTGAACGAACCAAATGTCAAGCATAGATTGATGTAATATGACACATTAAACCAATTGGAGAAGTTTGGGACCAAGGAAAAGAGATTTGGTCCAAGAATCATCCAACTTGACCAAGTTCGTCCATTTTGGTCTTTCTTAGTTCCGGTAGCTCCAAAGCTGAACGAACCCAAATGTCAAGCATAGATTGATGTAATATGACACATTAAACCAATTGGAGAAGTTTGGGACCAAGGAAAAGAGATTTGGTCCAAGAATCATCCAACTTGACCAACTTCGTCCATTTTGGTCTTTCTTAGTTCCGACGAGCTCCAAACTGCTACGAACCCAAATGTCAAGCATAGATTGATGTAATATGACACATTAAACCAATTGGAGAAGTTTGGGACCAAGGAAAAGAGAGATTGGTCCAAGAATCATCCAACTTAAACATGTTTGTCCATTTTGGTCTTTCTTAGTTCCAACGAGCTCCAAAGCTGAACGAACCCAAATGTCAAGCATAGATTGATGTAATATGACACATTAAACCAATTGGAGAAGTTTGGGACCAAGGAAGGATTTGGTCCAAGAATCATCCAACTTGACCAAGTTCGTCCATTTTGGTCTTTCTTAGTTCCGACGAGCTCAAAGCTGAACGAACCCAAATGTCAAGCATAGATTGATGTAATATGACACATTAAACCAATTGGAGAAGTTTGGGACCAAGAAAAGAGATTTGGTCCAAGAATCATCCAACTTACCAAGTTCGTCCATTTTGGTCTTTCTTAGTTCCGAACGAGCTCCAAAGCTGAACGAACCCAAATGTCAAGCATAGATTGATGTAATATGACACATTAAACCAATTGGAGAAGTTTGGGACCAAGGAAAAGAGATTTGGTCCAAGAATCATCCAACTTGACCAACTTCGTCCATTTTGGTCTTTCTTAGTTCCGAGTAGCCAAAAAGCTGAACGAAACCAAATGTCAAGCATAGATTGATGTAATATGACACATTAAACCAATTGGAGAAGTTTGGGACCAAGGAAAAGAGATTTGGTCCAAGAATCATCCAACCAACTTGACCAACTTCGTCCATTTGGTCTTTCTTAGTTCCGACGAGCTCCAAAGCTGAACGAACCCAAATGTCAAGCATAGATTGATGTAATATGACACATTAAACCAATTGGAAAGTTTGGGACCAAGGAAAAGAGATTTGGTCCAAGAATCATCCAACTTGACTTACAATCGTCCATTTTGGTCTTTCTTAGTCCGACGAGCTCCAAAGCTGAACGAACCCAAATGTCAAGCATAGATTGATGTAATATGACACATTAAACCAATTGGAGAAGTTTGGGACCAAGGAAAAGAGATTTGGTCCAAGAATCATCCAACTTGACCAAGTTCGTCCATTTTGTCTTTCTTAGTTCCGACGAGCTCCAAAGCTGAACGAACCCAAATGTCAAGCATAGATTGATGTAATATGACACATTAAACCAATTGGAGAAGTTTGGGACCAAGGAAAAGAGATTTGGTCCAAGAATCATCCAACTTGACCAACTTCGTCCATTTTGGTCTTTCTTAGTTCCGACAGCTCCAAAGCTGAACGAACCCAAATGTCAAGCATAGATTGATGTAATATGACACATTAAACCAATTGGAGAAGTTTGGGACCAAGGAAAAGAGATTTGGTCCAAGAATCATCCAACTTGACCACTTCGTCCATTTTGGTCTTTCTTAGTTCCGACGAGCTCCAAAGCTGAACGAACCCAAATGTCAAGCATAGATTGATGTAATATGACACATTAACCAATTGGAGAAGTTTGGGACCAAGGAAAAGAGATTTGGTCCAAGAATCATCCAACTTAAACATGTTCGTCCATTTTGGTCTTTCTTAGTTCCGACGAGCTCCAAAGTTGAACGAACCCAAATGTCAAGCATAGATTGATGTAATATGACACATTAAACCAATTGGAGAAGTTTGGGACCAAGGAAAAGAGATTTGGTCCAAGAATCATCCAACTTGACCAAGTTCGTCCATTTTGGTCTTTCTTAGTTCCGACGAGCTCCAAAGCTGAACGAACCCAAATGTCAAGCATAGATTGATGTAATATGACACATTAAACCAATTGGAGAAGTTTGGGACCAAGAAAAGAGATTTGGTCCAAGAATCATCCAACTTGACCAAGTTCGTCCATTTGGTCTTTCTTAGTTCCGACGAGCTCCAAAGCTGAACGAACCCAAATGTCAAGCATAGATTGATGTAATATGACACATTAAACCAATTGGAGAAGTTTGGGACCAAGGAAAATGATTTGGTCCAAGAATTCATCCAACTTGACCAAGTTCGTCCATTTTGGTCTTTCTTAGTTCGACGTAGCTCCAAAGCTGAACGAACCCAAATGTCAAGCATAGATTGATGTAATATGACACATTAAACCAATTGGAGAAGTTTGGGACCAAGGAAAAGAGATTTGGTCCAAGAATCATCCAACTTGACCAAGTTCGTCCATTTTGGTCTTTCTTAGTTCCGACGAGCTCCAAAGCTGAACGAACCCAAATGTCAAGCATAGATTGATGTAATATGACACATTAAACCAATTGGAGAAGTTTGGGACCAAGGAAAAGAGATTTGGTCCAAGAATCATCCAACTTGACCAAGTTTGTCCATTTTGGTCTTTCTTAGTTCCGACGAGCTCCAAAGCTGAACGAACCCAAATGTCAAGCATAGATTGATGTAATATGACACATTAAACCAATTGGAGAAGTTTGGGACCAAGGAAAAGAGATTTGGTCCAAGAATCATCCAACTTGACCAAGTTCGTCCATTTTGGTCTTTCTTAGTTCCGACGAGCTCCAAAGCTGAACGAACCCAAATGTCAAGCATAGATTGATGTAATATGACACATTAAACCAATTGGAGAAGTTTGGACCAAGGAAAAGAGATTTGGTCCAAGAATCATCCAACTTAACCAAGTTCGTCCATTTTGGTCTTTCTTAGTTCGAACGAGCTCCAAAGCTGAACGAACCCAAATGTCAAGCATAGATTGATGTAATATGACACATTAAACCAATTGGAGAAGTTTGGGACCAAGGAAAAGAGATTTGGTCCAAGAATCATCCAACTTGACCAACTTCGTCCATTTTGGTCTTTCTTAGTTCCGAGAGATCCAAGCTGAACGAACCCAAATGTCAAGCATAGATTGATGTAATATGACACATTAAACCAATTGGAGAAGTTTGGGACCAAGGAAAAGAGATTTGGTCCAAGAATCATCCAACTTGAACAAGTTCGTCCATTTTGGTCTTTCTTAGTTCCAACGAGCTCCAAAGCTGAACGAACCCAAATGTCAAGCATAGATTGATGTAATATGACACATTAAACCAATTGGAGAAGTTTGGGACCAAGGAAAAGAGATTTGGTCCAAGAATCATCCAACTTGACCAAGTTCGTCCATTTTGGTCTTTCTTAGTTCCGAGTAGATCCAAAGCTGAACGAACCCAAATGTCAAGCATAGATTGATGTAATATGACACATTAAACCAATTGGAGAAGTTTGGGACCAAGGAAAAGAGATTTGGTCCAAGAATCATCCAACTTGACCAACTTCGTCCATTTTGGTCTTTCTTAGTTCCGACGAGCTCCAAAGCTGAACGAACCCAAATGTCAAGCATAGATTGATGTAATATGACACATTAAACCAATTGGAGAAGTTTGGGACCAAGGAAAAGAGATTTGGTCCAAGAATCATCCAACTTGACCAAGTTCGTCCATTTTGGTCTTTCTTAGTTCCGACGAGCTCCAAAGCTGAACGAACCCAAATGTCAAGCATAGATTGATGTAATATGACACATTAAACCAATTGGAGAAGTTTGGGACCAAGGAAAAGAGATTTGGTCCAAGAATCATCCAACTTGACCAACTTCGTCCATTTTGGTCTTTCTTAGTTCCGACGAGCTCCAAAGCTGAACGAACCCAAATGTCAAGCATAGATTGATGTAATATGACACATTAAACCAATTGGAGAAGTTTGGGACCAAGGAAAAGAGATTTGGTCCAAGAATCATCCAACTTGAACAAGTTCGTCCATTTTGGTCTTTCTTAGTTCCCAGCTCCAAAGCTGAACGAACCCAAATGTCAAGCATAGATTGATGTAATATGACACATTAAACCAATTGGAGAAGTTTGGGACCAAGGAAAAGAGATTTGGTCCAAGAATCATCCAACTTGACCAAGTTCGTCCATTTTGGTCTTTCTTAGTTCCGACGAGCTCCAAAGCTGAACGAACCCAAATGTCAAGCATAGATTGATGTAATATGACACATTAAACCAATTGGAGAAGTTTGGGACCAAGGAAAAGAGATTTGGTCCAAGAATCATCCAACTTGACCAAGTTCGTCCATTTTGGTCTTTCTTAGTTCGAACGAGACCAAAGCTGAACGAACCCAAATGTCAAGCATAGATTGATGTAATATGAACACATTAAACCAATTGGAGAAGTTTGGGACCAAGGAAAAGAGATTTGGCCAAGAATCATCCAACTTGACCAACTTCGTCCATTTTGGTCTTTCTTAGTTCCGAGTAGATCCAAAGCTGAACGAACCCAAATGTCAAGCATAGATTGATGTAATATGACACATTAAACCAATTGGAGAAGTTTGGGACCAAGGAAAAGAGATTTGGTCCAAGAATCATCCAACTTGACCAAGTTCGTCCATTTTGGTCTTTCTTAGTTCCAACGAGCTCCAAAGCTGAACGAACCCAAATGTCAAGCATAGATTGATGTAATATGACACATTAAACCAATTGGAGAAGTTTGGGACCAAGGAAAAGAGATTTGGTCCAAGAATCATCCAACTTGACCAAGTTCGTCCATTTTGGTCTTCTTAGTTCCGACGTAGCTCCAAAGCTGAACGAACCCAAATGTCAAGCATAGATTGATGTAATATGACACATTAAACAATTGGAGAAGTTTGGGACCAAGGAAAAGAGATTTGGTCCAAGAATCATCCAACTTGACCAACTTCGTCCATTTTGGTCTCTTCTTAGTTCCGACGAGCTCCAAAGCTGAACGAACCCAAATGTCAAGCATAGATTGATGTAATATGACACATTAAACCAATTGGAGAAGTTTGGGACCAAGGAAAAGAGATTTGGTCCAAGAATCATCCAACTTGACCAACTTCGTCCATTTTGGTCTTTCTTAGTTCCGACGAGCTCCAAAGCTGAACGAACCCAAATGTCAAGCATAGATTGATGTAATATGACACATTAAACCAATTGGAGAAGTTTGGGACCAAGGAAAAGAGATTTGGTCCAAGAATCATCCAACTTGACCAACTTCGTCCATTTTGGTCTTTCTTAGTTCCGACGAGCTCCAAAGCTGAACGAACCCAAATGTCAAGCATAGATTGATGTAATATGACACATTAAACCAATTGGAGAAGTTTGGGACCAAGGAAAAGAGATTTGGTCCAAGAATCATCCAACTTGACCAAGTTCGTCCATTTTGGTCTTTCTTAGTTCGACGAGCTCCAAAGCTGAACGAACCCAAATGTCAAGCATAGATTGATGTAATATGACACATTAAACCAATTGGAGAAGTTTGGGACCAAGGAAAAGAGATTTGGTCCAAGAATCATCCAACTTGACCAAGTTCGTCCATTTTGGTCTTTCTTAGTTCCGACGAGCTCCAAAGCTGAACGAACCCAAATGTCAAGCATAGATTGATGTAATATGACACATTAAACCAATTGGAGAAGTTTGGGACCAAGGAAAAGAGATTTGGTCCAAGAATCATCCAACTTGACCAAGTTCGTCCATTTTGGTCTTTCTTAGTTCCGACGAGCTCCAAAGCTGAACGAACCCAAATGTCAAGCATAGATTGATGTAATATGACACATTAAACCAATTGGAGAAGTTTGGGACCAAGGAAAAGAGATTTGGTCCAAGAATCATCCAACTTGACCAAGTTCGTCCATTTTGGTCTTTCTTAGTTCCGACGAGCTCCAAAGCTGAACGAACCCAAATGTCTAGATTGATGTAATATGACACATTAAACCAATTGGAGAAGTTTGGGAAAAAAAGAAAAAAAAAACTTCGTCCATTTTGGTCTTTCTTAGTTCCGACGAGCTCCAAAGCTGAACGAACCCAAATGTCAAGCATAGATTGATGTAATATGACACATTAAACCAATTGGAGAAGTTTGGGACCAAGGAAAAGAGATTTGGTCCAAGAATCATCCAACTTGACAACTTCGTCCATTTTGGTCTTTCTTAGTTCCGACGAGCTCCAAAGCTGAACGAACCCAAATGTCAAGCATAGATTGATGTAATATGACACATTAAACCAATTGGAGAAGTTTGGGACCAAGGAAAAGAGATTTGGTCCAAGAATCATCCAACTTGACCAACTTCGTCCATTTTGGTCTTTCTTAGTTCCGACGAGCTCCAAAGCTGAACGAACCCAAATGTCAAGCATAGATTGATGTAATATGACACATTAAACCAATTGGAGAAGTTTGGGACCAAGGAAAAGAGATTTGGTCCAAGAATCATCCAACTTGACCAAGTTCGTCCATTTTGGTCTTTCTTAGTTCCGACGAGCTCCAAAGCTGAACGAACCCAAATGTCAAGCATAGATTGATGTAATATGACACATTAAACCAATTGGAGAAGTTTGGGACCAAGGAAAAGAGATTTGGTCCAAGAATCATCCAACTTGACCAAGTTCGTCCATTTTGGTCTTTCTTAGTTCCGACGAGCTCCAAAGCTGAACGAACCCAAATGTCAAGCATAGATTGATGTAATATGACACATTAAACCAATTGGAGAAGTTTGGGACCAAGGAAAAGAGATTTGGTCCAAGAATCATCCAACTTGAACAAGTTCGTCCATTTTGGTCTTTCTTAGTTCCGACGAGCTCCAAAGCTGAACGAACCCAAATGTCAAGCATAGATTGATGTAATATGACACATTAAACCAATTGGAGAAGTTTGGGACCAAGGAAAAGAGATTTGGTCCAAGAATCATCCAACTTGACCAAGTTCGTCCATTTTGGTCTTTCTTAGTTCCGACGAGCTCCAAAGCTGAACGAACCCAAATGTCAAGCATAGATTGATGTAATATGACACATTAAACCAATTGGAGAAGTTTGGGACCAAGGAAAAGAGATTTGGTCCAAGAATCATCCAACTTGACCAAGTTCGTCCATTTTGGTCTTTCTTAGTTCCGACGAGCTCCAAAGCTGAACGAACCCAAATGTCAAGCATAGATTGATGTAATATGACACATTAAACCAATTGGAGAAGTTTGGGACCAAGGAAAAGAGATTTGGTCCAAGAATCATCCAACTTGACCAAGTTCGTCCATTTTGGTCTTTCTTAGTTCCGACGAGCTCCAAAGCTGAACGAACCCAAATGTCAAGCATAGATTGATGTAATATGACACATTAAACCAATTGGAGAAGTTTGGGACCAAGGAAAAGAGATTTGGTCCAAGAATCATCCAACTTGACCAAGTTCGTCCATTTTGGTCTTTCTTAGTTCCGACGAGCTCCAAAGCTGAACGAACCCAAATGTCAAGCATAGATTGATGTAATATGACACATTAAACCAATTGGAGAAGTTTGGGACCAAGGAAAAGAGATTTGGTCCAAGAATCATCCAACTTGACCAAGTTCGTCCATTTTGGTCTTTCTTAGTTCCGACGAGCTCCAAAGCTGAACGAACCCAAATGTCAAGCATAGATTGATGTAATATGACACATTAAACCAATTGGAGAAGTTTGGGACCAAGGAAAAGAGATTTGGTCCAAGAATCATCCAACTTGACCAAGTTCGTCCATTTTGGTCTTTCTTAGTTCCGACGAGCTCCAAAGCTGAACGAACCCAAATGTCAAGCATAGATTGATGTAATATGACACATTAAACCAATTGGAGAAGTTTGGGACCAAGGAAAAGAGATTTGGTCCAAGAATCATCCAACTTGACCAAGTTCGTCCATTTTGGTCTTTCTTAGTTCCGACGAGCTCCAAAGCTGAACGAACCCAAATGTCAAGCATAGATTGATGTAATATGACACATTAAACCAATTGGAGAAGTTTGGGACCAAGGAAAAGAGATTTGGTCCAAGAATCATCCAACTTGACCAAGTTCGTCCATTTTGGTCTTTCTTAGTTCCGACGAGCTCCAAAGCTGAACGAACCCAAATGTCAAGCATAGATTGATGTAATATGACACATTAAACCAATTGGAGAAGTTTGGGACCAAGGAAAAGAGATTTGGTCCAAGAATCATCCAACTTGACCAAGTTCGTCCATTTTGGTCTTTCTTAGTTCCGACGAGCTCCAAAGCTGAACGAACCCAAATGTCAAGCATAGATTGATGTAATATGACACATTAAACCAATTGGAGAAGTTTGGGACCAAGGAAAAGAGATTTGGTCCAAGAATCATCCAACTTGACCAAGTTCGTCCATTTTGGTCTTTCTTAGTTCCGACGAGCTCCAAAGCTGAACGAACCCAAATGTCAAGCATAGATTGATGTAATATGACACATTAAACCAATTGGAGAAGTTTGGGACCAAGGAAAAGAGATTTGGTCCAAGAATCATCCAACTTGACCAAGTTCGTCCATTTTGGTCTTTCTTAGTTCCGACGAGCTCCAAAGCTGAACGAACCCAAATGTCAAGCATAGATTGATGTAATATGACACATTAAACCAATTGGAGAAGTTTGGGACCAAGGAAAAGAGATTTGGTCCAAGAATCATCCAACTTGACCAAGTTCGTCCATTTTGGTCTTTCTTAGTTCCGACGAGCTCCAAAGCTGAACGAACCCAAATGTCAAGCATAGATTGATGTAATATGACACATTAAACCAATTGGAGAAGTTTGGGACCAAGGAAAAGAGATTTGGTCCAAGAATCATCCAACTTGACCAAGTTCGTCCATTTTGGTCTTTCTTAGTTCCGACGAGCTCCAAAGCTGAACGAACCCAAATGTCAAGCATAGATTGATGTAATATGACACATTAAACCAATTGGAGAAGTTTGGGACCAAGGAAAAGAGATTTGGTCCAAGAATCATCCAACTTGACCAAGTTCGTCCATTTTGGTCTTTCTTAGTTCCGACGAGCTCCAAAGCTGAACGAACCCAAATGTCAAGCATAGATTGATGTAATATGACACATTAAACCAATTGGAGAAGTTTGGGACCAAGGAAAAGAGATTTGGTCCAAGAATCATCCAACTTGACCAAGTTCGTCCATTTTGGTCTTTCTTAGTTCCGACGAGCTCCAAAGCTGAACGAACCCAAATGTCAAGCATAGATTGATGTAATATGACACATTAAACCAATTGGAGAAGTTTGGGACCAAGGAAAAGAGATTTGGTCCAAGAATCATCCAACTTGACCAAGTTCGTCCATTTTGGTCTTTCTTAGTTCCGACGAGCTCCAAAGCTGAACGAACCCAAATGTCAAGCATAGATTGATGTAATATGACACATTAAACCAATTGGAGAAGTTTGGGACCAAGGAAAAGAGATTTGGTCCAAGAATCATCCAACTTGACCAAGTTCGTCCATTTTGGTCTTTCTTAGTTCCGACGAGCTCCAAAGCTGAACGAACCCAAATGTCAAGCATAGATTGATGTAATATGACACATTAAACCAATTGGAGAAGTTTGGGACCAAGGAAAAGAGATTTGGTCCAAGAATCATCCAACTTGACCAAGTTCGTCCATTTTGGTCTTTCTTAGTTCCGACGAGCTCCAAAGCTGAACGAACCCAAATGTCAAGCATAGATTGATGTAATATGACACATTAAACCAATTGGAGAAGTTTGGGACCAAGGAAAAGAGATTTGGTCCAAGAATCATCCAACTTGACCAAGTTCGTCCATTTTGGTCTTTCTTAGTTCCGACGAGCTCCAAAGCTGAACGAACCCAAATGTCAAGCATAGATTGATGTAATATGACACATTAAACCAATTGGAGAAGTTTGGGACCAAGGAAAAGAGATTTGGTCCAAGAATCATCCAACTTGACCAAGTTCGTCCATTTTGGTCTTTCTTAGTTCCGACGAGCTCCAAAGCTGAACGAACCCAAATGTCAAGCATAGATTGATGTAATATGACACATTAAACCAATTGGAGAAGTTTGGGACCAAGGAAAAGAGATTTGGTCCAAGAATCATCCAACTTGACCAAGTTCGTCCATTTTGGTCTTTCTTAGTTCCGACGAGCTCCAAAGCTGAACGAACCCAAATGTCAAGCATAGATTGATGTAATATGACACATTAAACCAATTGGAGAAGTTTGGGACCAAGGAAAAGAGATTTGGTCCAAGAATCATCCAACTTGACCAAGTTCGTCCATTTTGGTCTTTCTTAGTTCCGACGAGCTCCAAAGCTGAACGAACCCAAATGTCAAGCATAGATTGATGTAATATGACACATTAAACCAATTGGAGAAGTTTGGGACCAAGGAAAAGAGATTTGGTCCAAGAATCATCCAACTTGACCAAGTTCGTCCATTTTGGTCTTTCTTAGTTCCGACGAGCTCCAAAGCTGAACGAACCCAAATGTCAAGCATAGATTGATGTAATATGACACATTAAACCAATTGGAGAAGTTTGGGACCAAGGAAAAGAGATTTGGTCCAAGAATCATCCAACTTGACCAAGTTCGTCCATTTTGGTCTTTCTTAGTTCCGACGAGCTCCAAAGCTGAACGAACCCAAATGTCAAGCATAGATTGATGTAATATGACACATTAAACCAATTGGAGAAGTTTGGGACCAAGGAAAAGAGATTTGGTCCAAGAATCATCCAACTTGACCAAGTTCGTCCATTTTGGTCTTTCTTAGTTCCGACGAGCTCCAAAGCTGAACGAACCCAAATGTCAAGCATAGATTGATGTAATATGACACATTAAACCAATTGGAGAAGTTTGGGACCAAGGAAAAGAGATTTGGTCCAAGAATCATCCAACTTGACCAAGTTCGTCCATTTTGGTCTTTCTTAGTTCCGACGAGCTCCAAAGCTGAACGAACCCAAATGTCAAGCATAGATTGATGTAATATGACACATTAAACCAATTGGAGAAGTTTGGGACCAAGGAAAAGAGATTTGGTCCAAGAATCATCCAACTTGACCAAGTTCGTCCATTTTGGTCTTTCTTAGTTCCGACGAGCTCCAAAGCTGAACGAACCCAAATGTCAAGCATAGATTGATGTAATATGACACATTAAACCAATTGGAGAAGTTTGGGACCAAGGAAAAGAGATTTGGTCCAAGAATCATCCAACTTGACCAAGTTCGTCCATTTTGGTCTTTCTTAGTTCCGACGAGCTCCAAAGCTGAACGAACCCAAATGTCAAGCATAGATTGATGTAATATGACACATTAAACCAATTGGAGAAGTTTGGGACCAAGGAAAAGAGATTTGGTCCAAGAATCATCCAACTTGACCAAGTTCGTCCATTTTGGTCTTTCTTAGTTCCGACGAGCTCCAAAGCTGAACGAACCCAAATGTCAAGCATAGATTGATGTAATATGACACATTAAACCAATTGGAGAAGTTTGGGACCAAGGAAAAGAGATTTGGTCCAAGAATCATCCAACTTGACCAAGTTCGTCCATTTTGGTCTTTCTTAGTTCCGACGAGCTCCAAAGCTGAACGAACCCAAATGTCAAGCATAGATTGATGTAATATGACACATTAAACCAATTGGAGAAGTTTGGGACCAAGGAAAAGAGATTTGGTCCAAGAATCATCCAACTTGACCAAGTTCGTCCATTTTGGTCTTTCTTAGTTCCGACGAGCTCCAAAGCTGAACGAACCCAAATGTCAAGCATAGATTGATGTAATATGACACATTAAACCAATTGGAGAAGTTTGGGACCAAGGAAAAGAGATTTGGTCCAAGAATCATCCAACTTGACCAAGTTCGTCCATTTTGGTCTTTCTTAGTTCCGACGAGCTCCAAAGCTGAACGAACCCAAATGTCAAGCATAGATTGATGTAATATGACACATTAAACCAATTGGAGAAGTTTGGGACCAAGGAAAAGAGATTTGGTCCAAGAATCATCCAACTTGACCAAGTTCGTCCATTTTGGTCTTTCTTAGTTCCGACGAGCTCCAAAGCTGAACGAACCCAAATGTCAAGCATAGATTGATGTAATATGACACATTAAACCAATTGGAGAAGTTTGGGACCAAGGAAAAGAGATTTGGTCCAAGAATCATCCAACTTGACCAAGTTCGTCCATTTTGGTCTTTCTTAGTTCCGACGAGCTCCAAAGCTGAACGAACCCAAATGTCAAGCATAGATTGATGTAATATGACACATTAAACCAATTGGAGAAGTTTGGGACCAAGGAAAAGAGATTTGGTCCAAGAATCATCCAACTTGACCAAGTTCGTCCATTTTGGTCTTTCTTAGTTCCGACGAGCTCCAAAGCTGAACGAACCCAAATGTCAAGCATAGATTGATGTAATATGACACATTAAACCAATTGGAGAAGTTTGGGACCAAGGAAAAGAGATTTGGTCCAAGAATCATCCAACTTGACCAAGTTCGTCCATTTTGGTCTTTCTTAGTTCCGACGAGCTCCAAAGCTGAACGAACCCAAATGTCAAGCATAGATTGATGTAATATGACACATTAAACCAATTGGAGAAGTTTGGGACCAAGGAAAAGAGATTTGGTCCAAGAATCATCCAACTTGACCAAGTTCGTCCATTTTGGTCTTTCTTAGTTCCGACGAGCTCCAAAGCTGAACGAACCCAAATGTCAAGCATAGATTGATGTAATATGACACATTAAACCAATTGGAGAAGTTTGGGACCAAGGAAAAGAGATTTGGTCCAAGAATCATCCAACTTGACCAAGTTCGTCCATTTTGGTCTTTCTTAGTTCCGACGAGCTCCAAAGCTGAACGAACCCAAATGTCAAGCATAGATTGATGTAATATGACACATTAAACCAATTGGAGAAGTTTGGGACCAAGGAAAAGAGATTTGGTCCAAGAATCATCCAACTTGACCAAGTTCGTCCATTTTGGTCTTTCTTAGTTCCGACGAGCTCCAAAGCTGAACGAACCCAAATGTCAAGCATAGATTGATGTAATATGACACATTAAACCAATTGGAGAAGTTTGGGACCAAGGAAAAGAGATTTGGTCCAAGAATCATCCAACTTGACCAAGTTCGTCCATTTTGGTCTTTCTTAGTTCCGACGAGCTCCAAAGCTGAACGAACCCAAATGTCAAGCATAGATTGATGTAATATGACACATTAAACCAATTGGAGAAGTTTGGGACCAAGGAAAAGAGATTTGGTCCAAGAATCATCCAACTTGACCAAGTTCGTCCATTTTGGTCTTTCTTAGTTCCGACGAGCTCCAAAGCTGAACGAACCCAAATGTCAAGCATAGATTGATGTAATATGACACATTAAACCAATTGGAGAAGTTTGGGACCAAGGAAAAGAGATTTGGTCCAAGAATCATCCAACTTGACCAAGTTCGTCCATTTTGGTCTTTCTTAGTTCCGACGAGCTCCAAAGCTGAACGAACCCAAATGTCAAGCATAGATTGATGTAATATGACACATTAAACCAATTGGAGAAGTTTGGGACCAAGGAAAAGAGATTTGGTCCAAGAATCATCCAACTTGACCAAGTTCGTCCATTTTGGTCTTTCTTAGTTCCGACGAGCTCCAAAGCTGAACGAACCCAAATGTCAAGCATAGATTGATGTAATATGACACATTAAACCAATTGGAGAAGTTTGGGACCAAGGAAAAGAGATTTGGTCCAAGAATCATCCAACTTGACCAAGTTCGTCCATTTTGGTCTTTCTTAGTTCCGACGAGCTCCAAAGCTGAACGAACCCAAATGTCAAGCATAGATTGATGTAATATGACACATTAAACCAATTGGAGAAGTTTGGGACCAAGGAAAAGAGATTTGGTCCAAGAATCATCCAACTTGACCAAGTTCGTCCATTTTGGTCTTTCTTAGTTCCGACGAGCTCCAAAGCTGAACGAACCCAAATGTCAAGCATAGATTGATGTAATATGACACATTAAACCAATTGGAGAAGTTTGGGACCAAGGAAAAGAGATTTGGTCCAAGAATCATCCAACTTGACCAAGTTCGTCCATTTTGGTCTTTCTTAGTTCCGACGAGCTCCAAAGCTGAACGAACCCAAATGTCAAGCATAGATTGATGTAATATGACACATTAAACCAATTGGAGAAGTTTGGGACCAAGGAAAAGAGATTTGGTCCAAGAATCATCCAACTTGACCAAGTTCGTCCATTTTGGTCTTTCTTAGTTCCGACGAGCTCCAAAGCTGAACGAACCCAAATGTCAAGCATAGATTGATGTAATATGACACATTAAACCAATTGGAGAAGTTTGGGACCAAGGAAAAGAGATTTGGTCCAAGAATCATCCAACTTGACCAAGTTCGTCCATTTTGGTCTTTCTTAGTTCCGACGAGCTCCAAAGCTGAACGAACCCAAATGTCAAGCATAGATTGATGTAATATGACACATTAAACCAATTGGAGAAGTTTGGGACCAAGGAAAAGAGATTTGGTCCAAGAATCATCCAACTTGACCAAGTTCGTCCATTTTGGTCTTTCTTAGTTCCGACGAGCTCCAAAGCTGAACGAACCCAAATGTCAAGCATAGATTGATGTAATATGACACATTAAACCAATTGGAGAAGTTTGGGACCAAGGAAAAGAGATTTGGTCCAAGAATCATCCAACTTGACCAAGTTCGTCCATTTTGGTCTTTCTTAGTTCCGACGAGCTCCAAAGCTGAACGAACCCAAATGTCAAGCATAGATTGATGTAATATGACACATTAAACCAATTGGAGAAGTTTGGGACCAAGGAAAAGAGATTTGGTCCAAGAATCATCCAACTTGACCAAGTTCGTCCATTTTGGTCTTTCTTAGTTCCGACGAGCTCCAAAGCTGAACGAACCCAAATGTCAAGCATAGATTGATGTAATATGACACATTAAACCAATTGGAGAAGTTTGGGACCAAGGAAAAGAGATTTGGTCCAAGAATCATCCAACTTGACCAAGTTCGTCCATTTTGGTCTTTCTTAGTTCCGACGAGCTCCAAAGCTGAACGAACCCAAATGTCAAGCATAGATTGATGTAATATGACACATTAAACCAATTGGAGAAGTTTGGGACCAAGGAAAAGAGATTTGGTCCAAGAATCATCCAACTTGACCAAGTTCGTCCATTTTGGTCTTTCTTAGTTCCGACGAGCTCCAAAGCTGAACGAACCCAAATGTCAAGCATAGATTGATGTAATATGACACATTAAACCAATTGGAGAAGTTTGGGACCAAGGAAAAGAGATTTGGTCCAAGAATCATCCAACTTGACCAAGTTCGTCCATTTTGGTCTTTCTTAGTTCCGACGAGCTCCAAAGCTGAACGAACCCAAATGTCAAGCATAGATTGATGTAATATGACACATTAAACCAATTGGAGAAGTTTGGGACCAAGGAAAAGAGATTTGGTCCAAGAATCATCCAACTTGACCAAGTTCGTCCATTTTGGTCTTTCTTAGTTCCGACGAGCTCCAAAGCTGAACGAACCCAAATGTCAAGCATAGATTGATGTAATATGACACATTAAACCAATTGGAGAAGTTTGGGACCAAGGAAAAGAGATTTGGTCCAAGAATCATCCAACTTGACCAAGTTCGTCCATTTTGGTCTTTCTTAGTTCCGACGAGCTCCAAAGCTGAACGAACCCAAATGTCAAGCATAGATTGATGTAATATGACACATTAAACCAATTGGAGAAGTTTGGGACCAAGGAAAAGAGATTTGGTCCAAGAATCATCCAACTTGACCAAGTTCGTCCATTTTGGTCTTTCTTAGTTCCGACGAGCTCCAAAGCTGAACGAACCCAAATGTCAAGCATAGATTGATGTAATATGACACATTAAACCAATTGGAGAAGTTTGGGACCAAGGAAAAGAGATTTGGTCCAAGAATCATCCAACTTGACCAAGTTCGTCCATTTTGGTCTTTCTTAGTTCCGACGAGCTCCAAAGCTGAACGAACCCAAATGTCAAGCATAGATTGATGTAATATGACACATTAAACCAATTGGAGAAGTTTGGGACCAAGGAAAAGAGATTTGGTCCAAGAATCATCCAACTTGACCAAGTTCGTCCATTTTGGTCTTTCTTAGTTCCGACGAGCTCCAAAGCTGAACGAACCCAAATGTCAAGCATAGATTGATGTAATATGACACATTAAACCAATTGGAGAAGTTTGGGACCAAGGAAAAGAGATTTGGTCCAAGAATCATCCAACTTGACCAAGTTCGTCCATTTTGGTCTTTCTTAGTTCCGACGAGCTCCAAAGCTGAACGAACCCAAATGTCAAGCATAGATTGATGTAATATGACACATTAAACCAATTGGAGAAGTTTGGGACCAAGGAAAAGAGATTTGGTCCAAGAATCATCCAACTTGACCAAGTTCGTCCATTTTGGTCTTTCTTAGTTCCGACGAGCTCCAAAGCTGAACGAACCCAAATGTCAAGCATAGATTGATGTAATATGACACATTAAACCAATTGGAGAAGTTTGGGACCAAGGAAAAGAGATTTGGTCCAAGAATCATCCAACTTGACCAAGTTCGTCCATTTTGGTCTTTCTTAGTTCCGACGAGCTCCAAAGCTGAACGAACCCAAATGTCAAGCATAGATTGATGTAATATGACACATTAAACCAATTGGAGAAGTTTGGGACCAAGGAAAAGAGATTTGGTCCAAGAATCATCCAACTTGACCAAGTTCGTCCATTTTGGTCTTTCTTAGTTCCGACGAGCTCCAAAGCTGAACGAACCCAAATGTCAAGCATAGATTGATGTAATATGACACATTAAACCAATTGGAGAAGTTTGGGACCAAGGAAAAGAGATTTGGTCCAAGAATCATCCAACTTGACCAAGTTCGTCCATTTTGGTCTTTCTTAGTTCCGACGAGCTCCAAAGCTGAACGAACCCAAATGTCAAGCATAGATTGATGTAATATGACACATTAAACCAATTGGAGAAGTTTGGGACCAAGGAAAAGAGATTTGGTCCAAGAATCATCCAACTTGACCAAGTTCGTCCATTTTGGTCTTTCTTAGTTCCGACGAGCTCCAAAGCTGAACGAACCCAAATGTCAAGCATAGATTGATGTAATATGACACATTAAACCAATTGGAGAAGTTTGGGACCAAGGAAAAGAGATTTGGTCCAAGAATCATCCAACTTGACCAAGTTCGTCCATTTTGGTCTTTCTTAGTTCCGACGAGCTCCAAAGCTGAACGAACCCAAATGTCAAGCATAGATTGATGTAATATGACACATTAAACCAATTGGAGAAGTTTGGGACCAAGGAAAAGAGATTTGGTCCAAGAATCATCCAACTTGACCAAGTTCGTCCATTTTGGTCTTTCTTAGTTCCGACGAGCTCCAAAGCTGAACGAACCCAAATGTCAAGCATAGATTGATGTAATATGACACATTAAACCAATTGGAGAAGTTTGGGACCAAGGAAAAGAGATTTGGTCCAAGAATCATCCAACTTGACCAAGTTCGTCCATTTTGGTCTTTCTTAGTTCCGACGAGCTCCAAAGCTGAACGAACCCAAATGTCAAGCATAGATTGATGTAATATGACACATTAAACCAATTGGAGAAGTTTGGGACCAAGGAAAAGAGATTTGGTCCAAGAATCATCCAACTTGACCAAGTTCGTCCATTTTGGTCTTTCTTAGTTCCGACGAGCTCCAAAGCTGAACGAACCCAAATGTCAAGCATAGATTGATGTAATATGACACATTAAACCAATTGGAGAAGTTTGGGACCAAGGAAAAGAGATTTGGTCCAAGAATCATCCAACTTGACCAAGTTCGTCCATTTTGGTCTTTCTTAGTTCCGACGAGCTCCAAAGCTGAACGAACCCAAATGTCAAGCATAGATTGATGTAATATGACACATTAAACCAATTGGAGAAGTTTGGGACCAAGGAAAAGAGATTTGGTCCAAGAATCATCCAACTTGACCAAGTTCGTCCATTTTGGTCTTTCTTAGTTCCGACGAGCTCCAAAGCTGAACGAACCCAAATGTCAAGCATAGATTGATGTAATATGACACATTAAACCAATTGGAGAAGTTTGGGACCAAGGAAAAGAGATTTGGTCCAAGAATCATCCAACTTGACCAAGTTCGTCCATTTTGGTCTTTCTTAGTTCCGACGAGCTCCAAAGCTGAACGAACCCAAATGTCAAGCATAGATTGATGTAATATGACACATTAAACCAATTGGAGAAGTTTGGGACCAAGGAAAAGAGATTTGGTCCAAGAATCATCCAACTTGACCAAGTTCGTCCATTTTGGTCTTTCTTAGTTCCGACGAGCTCCAAAGCTGAACGAACCCAAATGTCAAGCATAGATTGATGTAATATGACACATTAAACCAATTGGAGAAGTTTGGGACCAAGGAAAAGAGATTTGGTCCAAGAATCATCCAACTTGACCAAGTTCGTCCATTTTGGTCTTTCTTAGTTCCGACGAGCTCCAAAGCTGAACGAACCCAAATGTCAAGCATAGATTGATGTAATATGACACATTAAACCAATTGGAGAAGTTTGGGACCAAGGAAAAGAGATTTGGTCCAAGAATCATCCAACTTGACCAAGTTCGTCCATTTTGGTCTTTCTTAGTTCCGACGAGCTCCAAAGCTGAACGAACCCAAATGTCAAGCATAGATTGATGTAATATGACACATTAAACCAATTGGAGAAGTTTGGGACCAAGGAAAAGAGATTTGGTCCAAGAATCATCCAACTTGACCAAGTTCGTCCATTTTGGTCTTTCTTAGTTCCGACGAGCTCCAAAGCTGAACGAACCCAAATGTCAAGCATAGATTGATGTAATATGACACATTAAACCAATTGGAGAAGTTTGGGACCAAGGAAAAGAGATTTGGTCCAAGAATCATCCAACTTGACCAAGTTCGTCCATTTTGGTCTTTCTTAGTTCCGACGAGCTCCAAAGCTGAACGAACCCAAATGTCAAGCATAGATTGATGTAATATGACACATTAAACCAATTGGAGAAGTTTGGGACCAAGGAAAAGAGATTTGGTCCAAGAATCATCCAACTTGACCAAGTTCGTCCATTTTGGTCTTTCTTAGTTCCGACGAGCTCCAAAGCTGAACGAACCCAAATGTCAAGCATAGATTGATGTAATATGACACATTAAACCAATTGGAGAAGTTTGGGACCAAGGAAAAGAGATTTGGTCCAAGAATCATCCAACTTGACCAAGTTCGTCCATTTTGGTCTTTCTTAGTTCCGACGAGCTCCAAAGCTGAACGAACCCAAATGTCAAGCATAGATTGATGTAATATGACACATTAAACCAATTGGAGAAGTTTGGGACCAAGGAAAAGAGATTTGGTCCAAGAATCATCCAACTTGACCAAGTTCGTCCATTTTGGTCTTTCTTAGTTCCGACGAGCTCCAAAGCTGAACGAACCCAAATGTCAAGCATAGATTGATGTAATATGACACATTAAACCAATTGGAGAAGTTTGGGACCAAGGAAAAGAGATTTGGTCCAAGAATCATCCAACTTGACCAAGTTCGTCCATTTTGGTCTTTCTTAGTTCCGACGAGCTCCAAAGCTGAACGAACCCAAATGTCAAGCATAGATTGATGTAATATGACACATTAAACCAATTGGAGAAGTTTGGGACCAAGGAAAAGAGATTTGGTCCAAGAATCATCCAACTTGACCAAGTTCGTCCATTTTGGTCTTTCTTAGTTCCGACGAGCTCCAAAGCTGAACGAACCCAAATGTCAAGCATAGATTGATGTAATATGACACATTAAACCAATTGGAGAAGTTTGGGACCAAGGAAAAGAGATTTGGTCCAAGAATCATCCAACTTGACCAAGTTCGTCCATTTTGGTCTTTCTTAGTTCCGACGAGCTCCAAAGCTGAACGAACCCAAATGTCAAGCATAGATTGATGTAATATGACACATTAAACCAATTGGAGAAGTTTGGGACCAAGGAAAAGAGATTTGGTCCAAGAATCATCCAACTTGACCAAGTTCGTCCATTTTGGTCTTTCTTAGTTCCGACGAGCTCCAAAGCTGAACGAACCCAAATGTCAAGCATAGATTGATGTAATATGACACATTAAACCAATTGGAGAAGTTTGGGACCAAGGAAAAGAGATTTGGTCCAAGAATCATCCAACTTGACCAAGTTCGTCCATTTTGGTCTTTCTTAGTTCCGACGAGCTCCAAAGCTGAACGAACCCAAATGTCAAGCATAGATTGATGTAATATGACACATTAAACCAATTGGAGAAGTTTGGGACCAAGGAAAAGAGATTTGGTCCAAGAATCATCCAACTTGACCAAGTTCGTCCATTTTGGTCTTTCTTAGTTCCGACGAGCTCCAAAGCTGAACGAACCCAAATGTCAAGCATAGATTGATGTAATATGACACATTAAACCAATTGGAGAAGTTTGGGACCAAGGAAAAGAGATTTGGTCCAAGAATCATCCAACTTGACCAAGTTCGTCCATTTTGGTCTTTCTTAGTTCCGACGAGCTCCAAAGCTGAACGAACCCAAATGTCAAGCATAGATTGATGTAATATGACACATTAAACCAATTGGAGAAGTTTGGGACCAAGGAAAAGAGATTTGGTCCAAGAATCATCCAACTTGACCAAGTTCGTCCATTTTGGTCTTTCTTAGTTCCGACGAGCTCCAAAGCTGAACGAACCCAAATGTCAAGCATAGATTGATGTAATATGACACATTAAACCAATTGGAGAAGTTTGGGACCAAGGAAAAGAGATTTGGTCCAAGAATCATCCAACTTGACCAAGTTCGTCCATTTTGGTCTTTCTTAGTTCCGACGAGCTCCAAAGCTGAACGAACCCAAATGTCAAGCATAGATTGATGTAATATGACACATTAAACCAATTGGAGAAGTTTGGGACCAAGGAAAAGAGATTTGGTCCAAGAATCATCCAACTTGACCAAGTTCGTCCATTTTGGTCTTTCTTAGTTCCGACGAGCTCCAAAGCTGAACGAACCCAAATGTCAAGCATAGATTGATGTAATATGACACATTAAACCAATTGGAGAAGTTTGGGACCAAGGAAAAGAGATTTGGTCCAAGAATCATCCAACTTGACCAAGTTCGTCCATTTTGGTCTTTCTTAGTTCCGACGAGCTCCAAAGCTGAACGAACCCAAATGTCAAGCATAGATTGATGTAATATGACACATTAAACCAATTGGAGAAGTTTGGGACCAAGGAAAAGAGATTTGGTCCAAGAATCATCCAACTTGACCAAGTTCGTCCATTTTGGTCTTTCTTAGTTCCGACGAGCTCCAAAGCTGAACGAACCCAAATGTCAAGCATAGATTGATGTAATATGACACATTAAACCAATTGGAGAAGTTTGGGACCAAGGAAAAGAGATTTGGTCCAAGAATCATCCAACTTGACCAAGTTCGTCCATTTTGGTCTTTCTTAGTTCCGACGAGCTCCAAAGCTGAACGAACCCAAATGTCAAGCATAGATTGATGTAATATGACACATTAAACCAATTGGAGAAGTTTGGGACCAAGGAAAAGAGATTTGGTCCAAGAATCATCCAACTTGACCAAGTTCGTCCATTTTGGTCTTTCTTAGTTCCGACGAGCTCCAAAGCTGAACGAACCCAAATGTCAAGCATAGATTGATGTAATATGACACATTAAACCAATTGGAGAAGTTTGGGACCAAGGAAAAGAGATTTGGTCCAAGAATCATCCAACTTGACCAAGTTCGTCCATTTTGGTCTTTCTTAGTTCCGACGAGCTCCAAAGCTGAACGAACCCAAATGTCAAGCATAGATTGATGTAATATGACACATTAAACCAATTGGAGAAGTTTGGGACCAAGGAAAAGAGATTTGGTCCAAGAATCATCCAACTTGACCAAGTTCGTCCATTTTGGTCTTTCTTAGTTCCGACGAGCTCCAAAGCTGAACGAACCCAAATGTCAAGCATAGATTGATGTAATATGACACATTAAACCAATTGGAGAAGTTTGGGACCAAGGAAAAGAGATTTGGTCCAAGAATCATCCAACTTGACCAAGTTCGTCCATTTTGGTCTTTCTTAGTTCCGACGAGCTCCAAAGCTGAACGAACCCAAATGTCAAGCATAGATTGATGTAATATGACACATTAAACCAATTGGAGAAGTTTGGGACCAAGGAAAAGAGATTTGGTCCAAGAATCATCCAACTTGACCAAGTTCGTCCATTTTGGTCTTTCTTAGTTCCGACGAGCTCCAAAGCTGAACGAACCCAAATGTCAAGCATAGATTGATGTAATATGACACATTAAACCAATTGGAGAAGTTTGGGACCAAGGAAAAGAGATTTGGTCCAAGAATCATCCAACTTGACCAAGTTCGTCCATTTTGGTCTTTCTTAGTTCCGACGAGCTCCAAAGCTGAACGAACCCAAATGTCAAGCATAGATTGATGTAATATGACACATTAAACCAATTGGAGAAGTTTGGGACCAAGGAAAAGAGATTTGGTCCAAGAATCATCCAACTTGACCAAGTTCGTCCATTTTGGTCTTTCTTAGTTCCGACGAGCTCCAAAGCTGAACGAACCCAAATGTCAAGCATAGATTGATGTAATATGACACATTAAACCAATTGGAGAAGTTTGGGACCAAGGAAAAGAGATTTGGTCCAAGAATCATCCAACTTGACCAAGTTCGTCCATTTTGGTCTTTCTTAGTTCCGACGAGCTCCAAAGCTGAACGAACCCAAATGTCAAGCATAGATTGATGTAATATGACACATTAAACCAATTGGAGAAGTTTGGGACCAAGGAAAAGAGATTTGGTCCAAGAATCATCCAACTTGACCAAGTTCGTCCATTTTGGTCTTTCTTAGTTCCGACGAGCTCCAAAGCTGAACGAACCCAAATGTCAAGCATAGATTGATGTAATATGACACATTAAACCAATTGGAGAAGTTTGGGACCAAGGAAAAGAGATTTGGTCCAAGAATCATCCAACTTGACCAAGTTCGTCCATTTTGGTCTTTCTTAGTTCCGACGAGCTCCAAAGCTGAACGAACCCAAATGTCAAGCATAGATTGATGTAATATGACACATTAAACCAATTGGAGAAGTTTGGGACCAAGGAAAAGAGATTTGGTCCAAGAATCATCCAACTTGACCAAGTTCGTCCATTTTGGTCTTTCTTAGTTCCGACGAGCTCCAAAGCTGAACGAACCCAAATGTCAAGCATAGATTGATGTAATATGACACATTAAACCAATTGGAGAAGTTTGGGACCAAGGAAAAGAGATTTGGTCCAAGAATCATCCAACTTGACCAAGTTCGTCCATTTTGGTCTTTCTTAGTTCCGACGAGCTCCAAAGCTGAACGAACCCAAATGTCAAGCATAGATTGATGTAATATGACACATTAAACCAATTGGAGAAGTTTGGGACCAAGGAAAAGAGATTTGGTCCAAGAATCATCCAACTTGACCAAGTTCGTCCATTTTGGTCTTTCTTAGTTCCGACGAGCTCCAAAGCTGAACGAACCCAAATGTCAAGCATAGATTGATGTAATATGACACATTAAACCAATTGGAGAAGTTTGGGACCAAGGAAAAGAGATTTGGTCCAAGAATCATCCAACTTGACCAAGTTCGTCCATTTTGGTCTTTCTTAGTTCCGACGAGCTCCAAAGCTGAACGAACCCAAATGTCAAGCATAGATTGATGTAATATGACACATTAAACCAATTGGAGAAGTTTGGGACCAAGGAAAAGAGATTTGGTCCAAGAATCATCCAACTTGACCAAGTTCGTCCATTTTGGTCTTTCTTAGTTCCGACGAGCTCCAAAGCTGAACGAACCCAAATGTCAAGCATAGATTGATGTAATATGACACATTAAACCAATTGGAGAAGTTTGGGACCAAGGAAAAGAGATTTGGTCCAAGAATCATCCAACTTGACCAAGTTCGTCCATTTTGGTCTTTCTTAGTTCCGACGAGCTCCAAAGCTGAACGAACCCAAATGTCAAGCATAGATTGATGTAATATGACACATTAAACCAATTGGAGAAGTTTGGGACCAAGGAAAAGAGATTTGGTCCAAGAATCATCCAACTTGACCAAGTTCGTCCATTTTGGTCTTTCTTAGTTCCGACGAGCTCCAAAGCTGAACGAACCCAAATGTCAA
Organism: Bauhinia variegata; assembly: GCA_022379115.2. Taxonomy (NCBI): domain Eukaryota; kingdom Viridiplantae; phylum Streptophyta; class Magnoliopsida; order Fabales; family Fabaceae; genus Bauhinia; species Bauhinia variegata. Next base: position 40,176 of record JAKRYI020000209.1, on the reverse strand, counting down.
GCATAGATTGATGTAATATGACACATTAAACCAATTGGAGAAGTTTGGGACCAAGGAAAAGAGATTTGGTCCAAGAATCATCCAACTTGACCAAGTTCGTCCATTTTGGTCTTTCTTAGTTCCGACGAGCTCCAAAGCTGAACGAACCCAAATGTCAAGCATAGATTGATGTAATATGACACATTAAACCAATTGGAGAAGTTTGGGACCAAGGAAAAGAGATTTGGTCCAAGAATCATCCAACTTGACCAAGTTCGTCCATTTTGGTCTTTCTTAGTTCCGACGAGCTCCAAAGCTGAACGAACCCAAATGTCAAGCATAGATTGATGTAATATGACACATTAAACCAATTGGAGAAGTTTGGGACCAAGGAAAAGAGATTTGGTCCAAGAATCATCCAACTTGACCAAGTTCGTCCATTTTGGTCTTTCTTAGTTCCGACGAGCTCCAAAGCTGAACGAACCCAAATGTCAAGCATAGATTGATGTAATATGACACATTAAACCAATTGGAGAAGTTTGGGACCAAGGAAAAGAGATTTGGTCCAAGAATCATCCAACTTGACCAAGTTCGTCCATTTTGGTCTTTCTTAGTTCCGACGAGCTCCAAAGCTGAACGAACCCAAATGTCAAGCATAGATTGATGTAATATGACACATTAAACCAATTGGAGAAGTTTGGGACCAAGGAAAAGAGATTTGGTCCAAGAATCATCCAACTTGACCAAGTTCGTCCATTTTGGTCTTTCTTAGTTCCGACGAGCTCCAAAGCTGAACGAACCCAAATGTCAAGCATAGATTGATGTAATATGACACATTAAACCAATTGGAGAAGTTTGGGACCAAGGAAAAGAGATTTGGTCCAAGAATCATCCAACTTGACCAAGTTCGTCCATTTTGGTCTTTCTTAGTTCCGACGAGCTCCAAAGCTGAACGAACCCAAATGTCAAGCATAGATTGATGTAATATGACACATTAAACCAATTGGAGAAGTTTGGGACCAAGGAAAAGAGATTTGGTCCAAGAATCATCCAACTTGACCAAGTTCGTCCATTTTGGTCTTTCTTAGTTCCGACGAGCTCCAAAGCTGAACGAACCCAAATGTCAAGCATAGATTGATGTAATATGACACATTAAACCAATTGGAGAAGTTTGGGACCAAGGAAAAGAGATTTGGTCCAAGAATCATCCAACTTGACCAAGTTCGTCCATTTTGGTCTTTCTTAGTTCCGACGAGCTCCAAAGCTGAACGAACCCAAATGTCAAGCATAGATTGATGTAATATGACACATTAAACCAATTGGAGAAGTTTGGGACCAAGGAAAAGAGATTTGGTCCAAGAATCATCCAACTTGACCAAGTTCGTCCATTTTGGTCTTTCTTAGTTCCGACGAGCTCCAAAGCTGAACGAACCCAAATGTCAAGCATAGATTGATGTAATATGACACATTAAACCAATTGGAGAAGTTTGGGACCAAGGAAAAGAGATTTGGTCCAAGAATCATCCAACTTGACCAAGTTCGTCCATTTTGGTCTTTCTTAGTTCCGACGAGCTCCAAAGCTGAACGAACCCAAATGTCAAGCATAGATTGATGTAATATGACACATTAAACCAATTGGAGAAGTTTGGGACCAAGGAAAAGAGATTTGGTCCAAGAATCATCCAACTTGACCAAGTTCGTCCATTTTGGTCTTTCTTAGTTCCGACGAGCTCCAAAGCTGAACGAACCCAAATGTCAAGCATAGATTGATGTAATATGACACATTAAACCAATTGGAGAAGTTTGGGACCAAGGAAAAGAGATTTGGTCCAAGAATCATCCAACTTGACCAAGTTCGTCCATTTTGGTCTTTCTTAGTTCCGACGAGCTCCAAAGCTGAACGAACCCAAATGTCAAGCATAGATTGATGTAATATGACACATTAAACCAATTGGAGAAGTTTGGGACCAAGGAAAAGAGATTTGGTCCAAGAATCATCCAACTTGACCAAGTTCGTCCATTTTGGTCTTTCTTAGTTCCGACGAGCTCCAAAGCTGAACGAACCCAAATGTCAAGCATAGATTGATGTAATATGACACATTAAACCAATTGGAGAAGTTTGGGACCAAGGAAAAGAGATTTGGTCCAAGAATCATCCAACTTGACCAAGTTCGTCCATTTTGGTCTTTCTTAGTTCCGACGAGCTCCAAAGCTGAACGAACCCAAATGTCAAGCATAGATTGATGTAATATGACACATTAAACCAATTGGAGAAGTTTGGGACCAAGGAAAAGAGATTTGGTCCAAGAATCATCCAACTTGACCAAGTTCGTCCATTTTGGTCTTTCTTAGTTCCGACGAGCTCCAAAGCTGAACGAACCCAAATGTCAAGCATAGATTGATGTAATATGACACATTAAACCAATTGGAGAAGTTTGGGACCAAGGAAAAGAGATTTGGTCCAAGAATCATCCAACTTGACCAAGTTCGTCCATTTTGGTCTTTCTTAGTTCCGACGAGCTCCAAAGCTGAACGAACCCAAATGTCAAGCATAGATTGATGTAATATGACACATTAAACCAATTGGAGAAGTTTGGGACCAAGGAAAAGAGATTTGGTCCAAGAATCATCCAACTTGACCAAGTTCGTCCATTTTGGTCTTTCTTAGTTCCGACGAGCTCCAAAGCTGAACGAACCCAAATGTCAAGCATAGATTGATGTAATATGACACATTAAACCAATTGGAGAAGTTTGGGACCAAGGAAAAGAGATTTGGTCCAAGAATCATCCAACTTGACCAAGTTCGTCCATTTTGGTCTTTCTTAGTTCCGACGAGCTCCAAAGCTGAACGAACCCAAATGTCAAGCATAGATTGATGTAATATGACACATTAAACCAATTGGAGAAGTTTGGGACCAAGGAAAAGAGATTTGGTCCAAGAATCATCCAACTTGACCAAGTTCGTCCATTTTGGTCTTTCTTAGTTCCGACGAGCTCCAAAGCTGAACGAACCCAAATGTCAAGCATAGATTGATGTAATATGACACATTAAACCAATTGGAGAAGTTTGGGACCAAGGAAAAGAGATTTGGTCCAAGAATCATCCAACTTGACCAAGTTCGTCCATTTTGGTCTTTCTTAGTTCCGACGAGCTCCAAAGCTGAACGAACCCAAATGTCAAGCATAGATTGATGTAATATGACACATTAAACCAATTGGAGAAGTTTGGGACCAAGGAAAAGAGATTTGGTCCAAGAATCATCCAACTTGACCAAGTTCGTCCATTTTGGTCTTTCTTAGTTCCGACGAGCTCCAAAGCTGAACGAACCCAAATGTCAAGCATAGATTGATGTAATATGACACATTAAACCAATTGGAGAAGTTTGGGACCAAGGAAAAGAGATTTGGTCCAAGAATCATCCAACTTGACCAAGTTCGTCCATTTTGGTCTTTCTTAGTTCCGACGAGCTCCAAAGCTGAACGAACCCAAATGTCAAGCATAGATTGATGTAATATGACACATTAAACCAATTGGAGAAGTTTGGGACCAAGGAAAAGAGATTTGGTCCAAGAATCATCCAACTTGACCAAGTTCGTCCATTTTGGTCTTTCTTAGTTCCGACGAGCTCCAAAGCTGAACGAACCCAAATGTCAAGCATAGATTGATGTAATATGACACATTAAACCAATTGGAGAAGTTTGGGACCAAGGAAAAGAGATTTGGTCCAAGAATCATCCAACTTGACCAAGTTCGTCCATTTTGGTCTTTCTTAGTTCCGACGAGCTCCAAAGCTGAACGAACCCAAATGTCAAGCATAGATTGATGTAATATGACACATTAAACCAATTGGAGAAGTTTGGGACCAAGGAAAAGAGATTTGGTCCAAGAATCATCCAACTTGACCAAGTTCGTCCATTTTGGTCTTTCTTAGTTCCGACGAGCTCCAAAGCTGAACGAACCCAAATGTCAAGCATAGATTGATGTAATATGACACATTAAACCAATTGGAGAAGTTTGGGACCAAGGAAAAGAGATTTGGTCCAAGAATCATCCAACTTGACCAAGTTCGTCCATTTTGGTCTTTCTTAGTTCCGACGAGCTCCAAAGCTGAACGAACCCAAATGTCAAGCATAGATTGATGTAATATGACACATTAAACCAATTGGAGAAGTTTGGGACCAAGGAAAAGAGATTTGGTCCAAGAATCATCCAACTTGACCAAGTTCGTCCATTTTGGTCTTTCTTAGTTCCGACGAGCTCCAAAGCTGAACGAACCCAAATGTCAAGCATAGATTGATGTAATATGACACATTAAACCAATTGGAGAAGTTTGGGACCAAGGAAAAGAGATTTGGTCCAAGAATCATCCAACTTGACCAAGTTCGTCCATTTTGGTCTTTCTTAGTTCCGACGAGCTCCAAAGCTGAACGAACCCAAATGTCAAGCATAGATTGATGTAATATGACACATTAAACCAATTGGAGAAGTTTGGGACCAAGGAAAAGAGATTTGGTCCAAGAATCATCCAACTTGACCAAGTTCGTCCATTTTGGTCTTTCTTAGTTCCGACGAGCTCCAAAGCTGAACGAACCCAAATGTCAAGCATAGATTGATGTAATATGACACATTAAACCAATTGGAGAAGTTTGGGACCAAGGAAAAGAGATTTGGTCCAAGAATCATCCAACTTGACCAAGTTCGTCCATTTTGGTCTTTCTTAGTTCCGACGAGCTCCAAAGCTGAACGAACCCAAATGTCAAGCATAGATTGATGTAATATGACACATTAAACCAATTGGAGAAGTTTGGGACCAAGGAAAAGAGATTTGGTCCAAGAATCATCCAACTTGACCAAGTTCGTCCATTTTGGTCTTTCTTAGTTCCGACGAGCTCCAAAGCTGAACGAACCCAAATGTCAAGCATAGATTGATGTAATATGACACATTAAACCAATTGGAGAAGTTTGGGACCAAGGAAAAGAGATTTGGTCCAAGAATCATCCAACTTGACCAAGTTCGTCCATTTTGGTCTTTCTTAGTTCCGACGAGCTCCAAAGCTGAACGAACCCAAATGTCAAGCATAGATTGATGTAATATGACACATTAAACCAATTGGAGAAGTTTGGGACCAAGGAAAAGAGATTTGGTCCAAGAATCATCCAACTTGACCAAGTTCGTCCATTTTGGTCTTTCTTAGTTCCGACGAGCTCCAAAGCTGAACGAACCCAAATGTCAAGCATAGATTGATGTAATATGACACATTAAACCAATTGGAGAAGTTTGGGACCAAGGAAAAGAGATTTGGTCCAAGAATCATCCAACTTGACCAAGTTCGTCCATTTTGGTCTTTCTTAGTTCCGACGAGCTCCAAAGCTGAACGAACCCAAATGTCAAGCATAGATTGATGTAATATGACACATTAAACCAATTGGAGAAGTTTGGGACCAAGGAAAAGAGATTTGGTCCAAGAATCATCCAACTTGACCAAGTTCGTCCATTTTGGTCTTTCTTAGTTCCGAGCTCCAAAGCTGAACGAACCCAAATGTCAAGCATAGATTGATGTAATATGACACATTAAACCAATTGGAGAAGTTTGGGACCAAGGAAAAGAGATTTGGTCCAAGAATCATCCAACTTGACCAAGTTCGTCCATTTTGGTCTTTCTTAGTTCCGACGAGCTCCAAAGCTGAACGAACCCAAATGTCAAGCATAGATTGATGTAATATGACACATTAAACCAATTGGAGAAGTTTGGGACCAAGGAAAAGAGATTTGGTCCAAGAATCATCCAACTTGACCAAGTTCGTCCATTTTGGTCTTTCTTAGTTCCGACGAGCTCCAAAGCTGAACGAACCCAAATGTCAAGCATAGATTGATGTAATATGACACATTAAACCAATTGGAGAAGTTGGGACCAAGGAAAAGAGATTTTGGTCCCAAATCATCCAACTTGAATCATCTCAAATTTTGGTTCGTTCTTTGGAGCTCGTCGAACTAAGAAAGACCAAAATGGACGAACTTGGTCAAGTTGGATGATTCTTGGACCAAATCTCTTTTCCTTGGTCCCAAACTTCTCCAATTGGTTTAATGTGTCATATTACATCAATCTATGCTTGACATTTGGGTTCGTTCAGCTTTGGAGCTCGTCGGAACTAAGAAAGACCAAAATGGACGAACTTGGTCAAGTTGGATGATTCTTGGACCAAATCTCTTTTCCTTGGTCCCAAACTTCTCCAATTGGTTTAATGTGTCATATTACATCAATCTATGCTTGACATTTGGGTTCGTTCAGCTTTGGAGCTCGTCGGAACTAAGAAAGACCAAAATGGACGAACTTGGTCAAGTTGGATGATTCTTGGACCAAATCTCTTTTCCTTGGTCCCAAACTTCTCCAATTGGTTTAATGTGTCATATTACATCAATCTATGCTTGACATTTGGGTTCGTTCAGCTTTGGAGCTCGTCGGAACTAAGAAAGACCAAAATGGACGAACTTGGTCAAGTTGGATGATTCTTGGACCAAATCTCTTTTCCTTGGTCCCAAACTTCTCCAATTGGTTTAATGTGTCATATTACATCAATCTATGCTTGACATTTGGGTTCGTTCAGCTTTGGAGCTCGTCGAACTAAGAAAGACCAAAATGGACGAACTTGGTCAAGTTGGATGATTCTTGGACCAAATCTCTTTTCCTTGGTCCCAAACTTCTCCAATTGGTTTAATGTGTCATATTACATCAATCTATGCTTGACATTTGGGTTCGTTCAGCTTTGGAGCTCGTCGGAACTAAGAAAGACCAAAATGGACGAACTTGGTCAAGTTGGATGATTCTTGGACCAAATCTCTTTTCCTTGGTCCCAAACTTCTCCAATTGGTTTAATGTGTCATATTACATCAATCTATGCTTGACATTTGGGTTCGTTCAGCTTTGGAGCTAGTCGGAACTAAGAAAGACCAAAATGGACGAACTTGGTCAAGTTGGATGATTCTTGGACCAAATCTCTTTTCCTTGGTCCCAAACTTCTCCAATTGGTTTAATGTGTCATATTACATCAATCTATGCTTGACATTTGGGTTCGTTCAGCTTTGGAGCTCCGGAACTAAGAAAGACCAAAATGGACGAACTTGGTCAAGTTGGATGATTCTTGGACCAAATCTCTTTTCCTTGGTCCCAAACTTCTCCAATTGGTTTAATGTGTCATATTACATCAATCTATGCTTGACATTTGGGTTCGTTCAGCTTTGGAGCTCGTCGGAACTAAGAAAGACCAAAATGGACGAACTTGGTCAAGTTGGATGATTCTTGGACCAAATCTCTTTTCCTTGGTCCCAAACTTCTCCAATTGGTTTAATGTGTCATATTACATCAATCTATGCTTGACATTTGGGTTCGTTCAGCTTTGGAGCTCGTCGGAACTAAGAAAGACCAAAATGGACGAACTTGGTCAAGTTGGATGATTCTTGGACCAAATCTCTTTTCCTTGGTCCCAAACTTCTCCAATTGGTTTAATGTGTCATATTACATCAATCTATGCTTGACATTTGGGTTCGTTCAGCTTTGGAGCTCGTCGAACTAAGAAAGACCAAAATGGACGAACTTGGTCAAGTTGGATGATTCTTGGACCAAATCTCTTTTCCTTGGTCCCAAACTTCTCCAATTGGTTTAATGTGTCATATTACATCAATCTATGCTTGACATTTGGGTTCGTTCAGCTTTGGAGCTCGTCGGAACTAAGAAAGACCAAAATGGACGAACTTGGTCAAGTTGGATGATTCTTGGACCAAATCTCTTTTCCTTGGTCCCAAACTTCTCCAATTGGTTTAATGTGTCATATTACATCAATCTATGCTTGACATTTGGGTTCGTTCAGCTTTGGAGCTCGTCGGAACTAAGAAAGACCAAAATGGACGAACTTGGTCAAGTTGGATGATTCTTGGACCAAATCTCTTTTCCTTGGTCCCAAACTTCTCCAATTGGTTTAATGTGTCATATTACATCAATCTATGCTTGACATTTGGGTTCGTTCAGCTTTGGAGCTCGTCGGAACTAAGAAAGACCAAAATGGACGAACTTGGTCAAGTTGGATGATTCTTGGACCAAATCTCTTTTCCTTGGTCCCAAACTTCTCCAATTGGTTTAATGTGTCATATTACATCAATCTATGCTTGACATTTGGGTTCGTTCAGCTTTGGAGCTCGTCGGAACTAAGAAAGACCAAAATGGACGAACTTGGTCAAGTTGGATGATTCTTGGACCAAATCTCTTTTCCTTGGTCCCAAACTTCTCCAATTGGTTTAATGTGTCATATTACATCAATCTATGCTTGACATTTGGGTTCGTTCAGCTTTGGAGCTAGTCGGAACTAAGAAAGACCAAAATGGACGAACTTGGTCAAGTTGGATGATTCTTGGACCAAATCTCTTTTCCTTGGTCCCAAACTTCTCCAATTGGTTTAATGTGTCATATTACATCAATCTATGCTTGACATTTGGGTTCGTTCAGCTTTGGAGCTCGTCGGAACTAAGAAAGACCAAAATGGACGAACTTGGTCAAGTTGGATGATTCTTGGACCAAATCTCTTTTCCTTGGTCCCAAACTTCTCCAATTGGTTTAATGTGTCATATTACATCAATCTATGCTTGACATTTGGGTTCGTTCAGCTTTGGAGCTAGTCGGAACTAAGAAAGACCAAAATGGACGAACTTGGTCAAGTTGGATGATTCTTGGACCAAATCTCTTTTCCTTGGTCCCAAACTTCTCCAATTGGTTTAATGTGTCATATTACATCAATCTATGCTTGACATTTGGGTTCGTTCAGCTTTGGAGCTCGTCGGAACTAAGAAAGACCAAAATGGACGAACTTGGTCAAGTTGGATGATTCTTGGACCAAATCTCTTTTCCTTGGTCCCAAACTTCTCCAATTGGTTTAATGTGTCATATTACATCAATCTATGCTTGACATTTGGGTTCGTTCAGCTTTGGAGCTCGTCGGAACTAAGAAAGACCAAAATGGACGAACTTGGTCAAGTTGGATGATTCTTGGACCAAATCTCTTTTCCTTGGTCCCAAACTTCTCCAATTGGTTTAATGTGTCATATTACATCAATCTATGCTTGACATTTGGGTTCGTTCAGCTTTGGAGCTCGTCGGAACTAAGAAAGACCAAAATGGACGAACTTGGTCAAGTTGGATGATTCTTGGACCAAATCTCTTTTCCTTGGTCCCAAACTTCTCCAATTGGTTTAATGTGTCATATTACATCAATCTATGCTTGACATTTGGGTTCGTTCAGCTTTGGAGCTCGTCGGAACTAAGAAAGACCAAAATGGACGAACTTGGTCAAGTTGGATGATTCTTGGACCAAATCTCTTTTCCTTGGTCCCAAACTTCTCCAATTGGTTTAATGTGTCATATTACATCAATCTATGCTTGACATTTGGGTTCGTTCAGCTTTGGAGCTCGTCGGAACTAAGAAAGACCAAAATGGACGAACTTGGTCAAGTTGGATGATTCTTGGACCAAATCTCTTTTCCTTGGTCCCAAACTTCTCCAATTGGTTTAATGTGTCATATTACATCAATCTATGCTTGACATTTGGGTTCGTTCAGCTTTGGAGCTCGTCGGAACTAAGAAAGACCAAAATGGACGAACTTGGTCAAGTTGGATGATTCTTGGACCAAATCTCTTTTCCTTGGTCCCAAACTTCTCCAATTGGTTTAATGTGTCATATTACATCAATCTATGCTTGACATTTGGGTTCGTTCAGCTTTGGAGCTCGTCGGAACTAAGAAAGACCAAAATGGACGAACTTGGTCAAGTTGGATGATTCTTGGACCAAATCTCTTTTCCTTGGTCCCAAACTTCTCCAATTGGTTTAATGTGTCATATTACATCAATCTATGCTTGACATTTGGGTTCGTTCAGCTTTGGAGCTCGTCGGAACTAAGAAAGACCAAAATGGACGAACTTGGTCAAGTTGGATGATTCTTGGACCAAATCTCTTTTCCTTGGTCCCAAACTTCTCCAATTGGTTTAATGTGTCATATTACATCAATCTATGCTTGACATTTGGGTTCGTTCAGCTTTGGAGCTCGTCGGAACTAAGAAAGACCAAAATGGACGAACTTGGTCAAGTTGGATGATTCTTGGACCAAATCTCTTTTCCTTGGTCCCAAACTTCTCCAATTGGTTTAATGTGTCATATTACATCAATCTATGCTTGACATTTGGGTTCGTTCAGCTTTGGAGCTCGTCGGAACTAAGAAAGACCAAAATGGACGAACTTGGTCAAGTTGGATGATTCTTGGACCAAATCTCTTTTCCTTGGTCCCAAACTTCTCCAATTGGTTTAATGTGTCATATTACATCAATCTATGCTTGACATTTGGGTTCGTTCAGCTTTGGAGCTCGTCGAACTAAGAAAGACCAAAATGGACGAACTTGGTCAAGTTGGATGATTCTTGGACCAAATCTCTTTTCCTTGGTCCCAAACTTCTCCAATTGGTTTAATGTGTCATATTACATCAATCTATGCTTGACATTTGGGTTCGTTCAGCTTTGGAGCTCGTCGGAACTAAGAAAGACCAAAATGGACGAACTTGGTCAAGTTGGATGATTCTTGGACCAAATCTCTTTTCCTTGGTCCCAAACTTCTCCAATTGGTTTAATGTGTCATATTACATCAATCTATGCTTGACATTTGGGTTCGTTCAGCTTTGGAGCTCGTCGGAACTAAGAAAGACCAAAATGGACGAACTTGGTCAAGTTGGATGATTCTTGGACCAAATCTCTTTTCCTTGGTCCCAAACTTCTCCAATTGGTTTAATGTGTCATATTACATCAATCTATGCTTGACATTTGGGTTCGTTCAGCTTTGGAGCTCGTCGGAACTAAGAAAGACCAAAATGGACGAACTTGGTCAAGTTGGATGATTCTTGGACCAAATCTCTTTTCCTTGGTCCCAAACTTCTCCAATTGGTTTAATGTGTCATATTACATCAATCTATGCTTGACATTTGGGTTCGTTCAGCTTTGGAGCTCGTCGGAACTAAGAAAGACCAAAATGGACGAACTTGGTCAAGTTGGATGATTCTTGGACCAAATCTCTTTTCCTTGGTCCCAAACTTCTCCAATTGGTTTAATGTGTCATATTACATCAATCTATGCTTGACATTTGGGTTCGTTCAGCTTTGGAGCTCGTCGGAACTAAGAAAGACCAAAATGGACGAACTTGGTCAAGTTGGATGATTCTTGGACCAAATCTCTTTTCCTTGGTCCCAAACTTCTCCAATTGGTTTAATGTGTCATATTACATCAATCTATGCTTGACATTTGGGTTCGTTCAGCTTTGGAGCTCGTCGGAACTAAGAAAGACCAAAATGGACGAACTTGGTCAAGTTGGATGATTCTTGGACCAAATCTCTTTTCCTTGGTCCCAAACTTCTCCAATTGGTTTAATGTGTCATATTACATCAATCTATGCTTGACATTTGGGTTCGTTCAGCTTTGGAGCTAGTCGGAACTAAGAAAGACCAAAATGGACGAACTTGGTCAAGTTGGATGATTCTTGGACCAAATCTCTTTTCCTTGGTCCCAAACTTCTCCAATTGGTTTAATGTGTCATATTACATCAATCTATGCTTGACATTTGGGTTCGTTCAGCTTTGGAGCTCGTCGGAACTAAGAAAGACCAAAATGGACGAACTTGGTCAAGTTGGATGATTCTTGGACCAAATCTCTTTTCCTTGGTCCCAAACTTCTCCAATTGGTTTAATGTGTCATATTACATCAATCTATGCTTGACATTTGGGTTCGTTCAGCTTTGGAGCTCGTCGGAACTAAGAAAGACCAAAATGGACGAACTTGGTCAAGTTGGATGATTCTTGGACCAAATCTCTTTTCCTTGGTCCCAAACTTCTCCAATTGGTTTAATGTGTCATATTACATCAATCTATGCTTGACATTTGGGTTCGTTCAGCTTTGGAGCTCGTCGGAACTAAGAAAGACCAAAATGGACGAACTTGGTCAAGTTGGATGATTCTTGGACCAAATCTCTTTTCCTTGGTCCCAAACTTCTCCAATTGGTTTAATGTGTCATATTACATCAATCTATGCTTGACATTTGGGTTCGTTCAGCTTTGGAGCTCGTCGGAACTAAGAAAGACCAAAATGGACGAACTTGGTCAAGTTGGATGATTCTTGGACCAAATCTCTTTTCCTTGGTCCCAAACTTCTCCAATTGGTTTAATGTGTCATATTACATCAATCTATGCTTGACATTTGGGTTCGTTCAGCTTTGGAGCTCGTCGGAACTAAGAAAGACCAAAATGGACGAACTTGGTCAAGTTGGATGATTCTTGGACCAAATCTCTTTTCCTTGGTCCCAAACTTCTCCAATTGGTTTAATGTGTCATATTACATCAATCTATGCTTGACATTTGGGTTCGTTCAGCTTTGGAGCTAGTCGGAACTAAGAAAGACCAAAATGGACGAACTTGGTCAAGTTGGATGATTCTTGGACCAAATCTCTTTTCCTTGGTCCCAAACTTCTCCAATTGGTTTAATGTGTCATATTACATCAATCTATGCTTGACATTTGGGTTCGTTCAGCTTTGGAGCTCGTCGGAACTAAGAAAGACCAAAATGGACGAACTTGGTCAAGTTGGATGATTCTTGGACCAAATCTCTTTTCCTTGGTCCCAAACTTCTCCAATTGGTTTAATGTGTCATATTACATCAATCTATGCTTGACATTTGGGTTCGTTCAGCTTTGGAGCTCGTCGGAACTAAGAAAGACCAAAATGGACGAACTTGGTCAAGTTGGATGATTCTTGGACCAAATCTCTTTTCCTTGGTCCCAAACTTCTCCAATTGGTTTAATGTGTCATATTACATCAATCTATGCTTGACATTTGGGTTCGTTCAGCTTTGGAGCTCGTCGGAACTAAGAAAGACCAAAATGGACGAACTTGGTCAAGTTGGATGATTCTTGGACCAAATCTCTTTTCCTTGGTCCCAAACTTCTCCAATTGGTTTAATGTGTCATATTACATCAATCTATGCTTGACATTTGGGTTCGTTCAGCTTTGGAGCTCGTCGGAACTAAGAAAGACCAAAATGGACGAACTTGGTCAAGTTGGATGATTCTTGGACCAAATCTCTTTTCCTTGGTCCCAAACTTCTCCAATTGGTTTAATGTGTCATATTACATCAATCTATGCTTGACATTTGGGTTCGTTCAGCTTTGGAGCTCGTCGGAACTAAGAAAGACCAAAATGGACGAACTTGGTCAAGTTGGATGATTCTTGGACCAAATCTCTTTTCCTTGGTCCCAAACTTCTCCAATTGGTTTAATGTGTCATATTACATCAATCTATGCTTGACATTTGGGTTCGTTCAGCTTTGGAGCTCGTCGGAACTAAGAAAGACCAAAATGGACGAACTTGGTCAAGTTGGATGATTCTTGGACCAAATCTCTTTTCCTTGGTCCCAAACTTCTCCAATTGGTTTAATGTGTCATATTACATCAATCTATGCTTGACATTTGGGTTCGTTCAGCTTTGGAGCTCGTCGGAACTAAGAAAGACCAAAATGGACGAACTTGGTCAAGTTGGATGATTCTTGGACCAAATCTCTTTTCCTTGGTCCCAAACTTCTCCAATTGGTTTAATGTGTCATATTACATCAATCTATGCTTGACATTTGGGTTCGTTCAGCTTTGGAGCTCGTCGGAACTAAGAAAGACCAAAATGGACGAACTTGGTCAAGTTGGATGATTCTTGGACCAAATCTCTTTTCCTTGGTCCCAAACTTCTCCAATTGGTTTAATGTGTCATATTACATCAATCTATGCTTGACATTTGGGTTCGTTCAGCTTTGGAGCTCGTCGGAACTAAGAAAGACCAAAATGGACGAACTTGGTCAAGTTGGATGATTCTTGGACCAAATCTCTTTTCCTTGGTCCCAAACTTCTCCAATTGGTTTAATGTGTCATATTACATCAATCTATGCTTGACATTTGGGTTCGTTCAGCTTTGGAGCTCGTCGGAACTAAGAAAGACCAAAATGGACGAACTTGGTCAAGTTGGATGATTCTTGGACCAAATCTCTTTTCCTTGGTCCCAAACTTCTCCAATTGGTTTAATGTGTCATATTACATCAATCTATGCTTGACATTTGGGTTCGTTCAGCTTTGGAGCTCGTCGGAACTAAGAAAGACCAAAATGGACGAACTTGGTCAAGTTGGATGATTCTTGGACCAAATCTCTTTTCCTTGGTCCCAAACTTCTCCAATTGGTTTAATGTGTCATATTACATCAATCTATGCTTGACATTTGGGTTCGTTCAGCTTTGGAGCTCGTCGGAACTAAGAAAGACCAAAATGGACGAACTTGGTCAAGTTGGATGATTCTTGGACCAAATCTCTTTTCCTTGGTCCCAAACTTCTCCAATTGGTTTAATGTGTCATATTACATCAATCTATGCTTGACATTTGGGTTCGTTCAGCTTTGGAGCTCGTCGGAACTAAGAAAGACCAAAATGGACGAACTTGGTCAAGTTGGATGATTCTTGGACCAAATCTCTTTTCCTTGGTCCCAAACTTCTCCAATTGGTTTAATGTGTCATATTACATCAATCTATGCTTGACATTTGGGTTCGTTCAGCTTTGGAGCTCGTCGGAACTAAGAAAGACCAAAATGGACGAACTTGGTCAAGTTGGATGATTCTTGGACCAAATCTCTTTTCCTTGGTCCCAAACTTCTCCAATTGGTTTAATGTGTCATATTACATCAATCTATGCTTGACATTTGGGTTCGTTCAGCTTTGGAGCTCGTCGGAACTAAGAAAGACCAAAATGGACGAACTTGGTCAAGTTGGATGATTCTTGGACCAAATCTCTTTTCCTTGGTCCCAAACTTCTCCAATTGGTTTAATGTGTCATATTACATCAATCTATGCTTGACATTTGGGTTCGTTCAGCTTTGGAGCTCGTCGGAACTAAGAAAGACCAAAATGGACGAACTTGGTCAAGTTGGATGATTCTTGGACCAAATCTCTTTTCCTTGGTCCCAAACTTCTCCAATTGGTTTAATGTGTCATATTACATCAATCTATGCTTGACATTTGGGTTCGTTCAGCTTTGGAGCTCGTCGGAACTAAGAAAGACCAAAATGGACGAACTTGGTCAAGTTGGATGATTCTTGGACCAAATCTCTTTTCCTTGGTCCCAAACTTCTCCAATTGGTTTAATGTGTCATATTACATCAATCTATGCTTGACATTTGGGTTCGTTCAGCTTTGGAGCTAGTCGGAACTAAGAAAGACCAAAATGGACGAACTTGGTCAAGTTGGATGATTCTTGGACCAAATCTCTTTTCCTTGGTCCCAAACTTCTCCAATTGGTTTAATGTGTCATATTACATCAATCTATGCTTGACATTTGGGTTCGTTCAGCTTTGGAGCTCGTCGGAACTAAGAAAGACCAAAATGGACGAACTTGGTCAAGTTGGATGATTCTTGGACCAAATCTCTTTTCCTTGGTCCCAAACTTCTCCAATTGGTTTAATGTGTCATATTACATCAATCTATGCTTGACATTTGGGTTCGTTCAGCTTTGGAGCTCGTCGGAACTAAGAAAGACCAAAATGGACGAACTTGGTCAAGTTGGATGATTCTTGGACCAAATCTCTTTTCCTTGGTCCCAAACTTCTCCAATTGGTTTAATGTGTCATATTACATCAATCTATGCTTGACATTTGGGTTCGTTCAGCTTTGGAGCTCGTCGGAACTAAGAAAGACCAAAATGGACGAACTTGGTCAAGTTGGATGATTCTTGGACCAAATCTCTTTTCCTTGGTCCCAAACTTCTCCAATTGGTTTAATGTGTCATATTACATCAATCTATGCTTGACATTTGGGTTCGTTCAGCTTTGGAGCTCGTCGGAACTAAGAAAGACCAAAATGGACGAACTTGGTCAAGTTGGATGATTCTTGGACCAAATCTCTTTTCCTTGGTCCCAAACTTCTCCAATTGGTTTAATGTGTCATATTACATCAATCTATGCTTGACATTTGGGTTCGTTCAGCTTTGGAGCTCGTCGGAACTAAGAAAGACCAAAATGGACGAACTTGGTCAAGTTGGATGATTCTTGGACCAAATCTCTTTTCCTTGGTCCCAAACTTCTCCAATTGGTTTAATGTGTCATATTACATCAATCTATGCTTGACATTTGGGTTCGTTCAGCTTTGGAGCTCGTCGGAACTAAGAAAGACCAAAATGGACGAACTTGGTCAAGTTGGATGATTCTTGGACCAAATCTCTTTTCCTTGGTCCCAAACTTCTCCAATTGGTTTAATGTGTCATATTACATCAATCTATGCTTGACATTTGGGTTCGTTCAGCTTTGGAGCTCGTCGGAACTAAGAAAGACCAAAATGGACGAACTTGGTCAAGTTGGATGATTCTTGGACCAAATCTCTTTTCCTTGGTCCCAAACTTCTCCAATTGGTTTAATGTGTCATATTACATCAATCTATGCTTGACATTTGGGTTCGTTCAGCTTTGGAGCTAGTCGAACTAAGAAAGACCAAAATGGACGAACTTGGTCAAGTTGGATGATTCTTGGACCAAATCTCTTTTCCTTGGTCCCAAACTTCTCCAATTGGTTTAATGTGTCATATTACATCAATCTATGCTTGACATTTGGGTTCGTTCAGCTTTGGAGCTCGTCGGAACTAAGAAAGACCAAAATGGACGAACTTGGTCAAGTTGGATGATTCTTGGACCAAATCTCTTTTCCTTGGTCCCAAACTTCTCCAATTGGTTTAATGTGTCATATTACATCAATCTATGCTTGACATTTGGGTTCGTTCAGCTTTGGAGCTCGTCGGAACTAAGAAAGACCAAAATGGACGAACTTGGTCAAGTTGGATGATTCTTGGACCAAATCTCTTTTCCTTGGTCCCAAACTTCTCCAATTGGTTTAATGTGTCATATTACATCAATCTATGCTTGACATTTGGGTTCGTTCAGCTTTGGAGCTCGTCGGAACTAAGAAAGACCAAAATGGACGAACTTGGTCAAGTTGGATGATTCTTGGACCAAATCTCTTTTCCTTGGTCCCAAACTTCTCCAATTGGTTTAATGTGTCATATTACATCAATCTATGCTTGACATTTGGGTTCGTTCAGCTTTGGAGCTCGTCGGAACTAAGAAAGACCAAAATGGACGAACTTGGTCAAGTTGGATGATTCTTGGACCAAATCTCTTTTCCTTGGTCCCAAACTTCTCCAATTGGTTTAATGTGTCATATTACATCAATCTATGCTTGACATTTGGGTTCGTTCAGCTTTGGAGCTCGTCGGAACTAAGAAAGACCAAAATGGACGAACTTGGTCAAGTTGGATGATTCTTGGACCAAATCTCTTTTCCTTGGTCCCAAACTTCTCCAATTGGTTTAATGTGTCATATTACATCAATCTATGCTTGACATTTGGGTTCGTTCAGCTTTGGAGCTAGTCGGAACTAAGAAAGACCAAAATGGACGAACTTGGTCAAGTTGGATGATTCTTGGACCAAATCTCTTTTCCTTGGTCCCAAACTTCTCCAATTGGTTTAATGTGTCATATTACATCAATCTATGCTTGACATTTGGGTTCGTTCAGCTTTGGAGCTCGTCGGAACTAAGAAAGACCAAAATGGACGAACTTGGTCAAGTTGGATGATTCTTGGACCAAATCTCTTTTCCTTGGTCCCAAACTTCTCCAATTGGTTTAATGTGTCATATTACATCAATCTATGCTTGACATTTGGGTTCGTTCAGCTTTGGAGCTCGTCGGAACTAAGAAAGACCAAAATGGACGAACTTGGTCAAGTTGGATGATTCTTGGACCAAATCTCTTTTCCTTGGT
This sequence comes from Bauhinia variegata, assembly GCA_022379115.2. NCBI lineage: Eukaryota > Viridiplantae > Streptophyta > Magnoliopsida > Fabales > Fabaceae > Bauhinia > Bauhinia variegata. Next base: position 22,290 of record JAKRYI020000209.1, on the reverse strand, counting down.
CCCAAACTTCTCCAATTGGTTTAATGTGTCATATTACATCAATCTATGCTTGACATTTGGGTTCGTTCAGCTTTGGAGCTAGTCGGAACTAAGAAAGACCAAAATGGACGAACTTGGTCAAGTTGGATGATTCTTGGACCAAATCTCTTTTCCTTGGTCCCAAACTTCTCCAATTGGTTTAATGTGTCATATTACATCAATCTATGCTTGACATTTGGGTTCGTTCAGCTTTGGAGCTAGTCGGAACTAAGAAAGACCAAAATGGACGAACTTGGTCAAGTTGGATGATTCTTGGACCAAATCTCTTTTCCTTGGTCCCAAACTTCTCCAATTGGTTTAATGTGTCATATTACATCAATCTATGCTTGACATTTGGGTTCGTTCAGCTTTGGAGCTCGTCGGAACTAAGAAAGACCAAAATGGACGAACTTGGTCAAGTTGGATGATTCTTGGACCAAATCTCTTTTCCTTGGTCCCAAACTTCTCCAATTGGTTTAATGTGTCATATTACATCAATCTATGCTTGACATTTGGGTTCGTTCAGCTTTGGAGCTCGTCGGAACTAAGAAAGACCAAAATGGACGAACTTGGTCAAGTTGGATGATTCTTGGACCAAATCTCTTTTCCTTGGTCCCAAACTTCTCCAATTGGTTTAATGTGTCATATTACATCAATCTATGCTTGACATTTGGGTTCGTTCAGCTTTGGAGCTCGTCGGAACTAAGAAAGACCAAAATGGACGAACTTGGTCAAGTTGGATGATTCTTGGACCAAATCTCTTTTCCTTGGTCCCAAACTTCTCCAATTGGTTTAATGTGTCATATTACATCAATCTATGCTTGACATTTGGGTTCGTTCAGCTTTGGAGCTCGTCGGAACTAAGAAAGACCAAAATGGACGAACTTGGTCAAGTTGGATGATTCTTGGACCAAATCTCTTTTCCTTGGTCCCAAACTTCTCCAATTGGTTTAATGTGTCATATTACATCAATCTATGCTTGACATTTGGGTTCGTTCAGCTTTGGAGCTCGTCGGAACTAAGAAAGACCAAAATGGACGAACTTGGTCAAGTTGGATGATTCTTGGACCAAATCTCTTTTCCTTGGTCCCAAACTTCTCCAATTGGTTTAATGTGTCATATTACATCAATCTATGCTTGACATTTGGGTTCGTTCAGCTTTGGAGCTCGTCGGAACTAAGAAAGACCAAAATGGACGAACTTGGTCAAGTTGGATGATTCTTGGACCAAATCTCTTTTCCTTGGTCCCAAACTTCTCCAATTGGTTTAATGTGTCATATTACATCAATCTATGCTTGACATTTGGGTTCGTTCAGCTTTGGAGCTCGTCGGAACTAAGAAAGACCAAAATGGACGAACTTGGTCAAGTTGGATGATTCTTGGACCAAATCTCTTTTCCTTGGTCCCAAACTTCTCCAATTGGTTTAATGTGTCATATTACATCAATCTATGCTTGACATTTGGGTTCGTTCAGCTTTGGAGCTCGTCGGAACTAAGAAAGACCAAAATGGACGAACTTGGTCAAGTTGGATGATTCTTGGACCAAATCTCTTTTCCTTGGTCCCAAACTTCTCCAATTGGTTTAATGTGTCATATTACATCAATCTATGCTTGACATTTGGGTTCGTTCAGCTTTGGAGCTAGTCGGAACTAAGAAAGACCAAAATGGACGAACTTGGTCAAGTTGGATGATTCTTGGACCAAATCTCTTTTCCTTGGTCCCAAACTTCTCCAATTGGTTTAATGTGTCATATTACATCAATCTATGCTTGACATTTGGGTTCGTTCAGCTTTGGAGCTCGTCGGAACTAAGAAAGACCAAAATGGACGAACTTGGTCAAGTTGGATGATTCTTGGACCAAATCTCTTTTCCTTGGTCCCAAACTTCTCCAATTGGTTTAATGTGTCATATTACATCAATCTATGCTTGACATTTGGGTTCGTTCAGCTTTGGAGCTAGTCGGAACTAAGAAAGACCAAAATGGACGAACTTGGTCAAGTTGGATGATTCTTGGACCAAATCTCTTTTCCTTGGTCCCAAACTTCTCCAATTGGTTTAATGTGTCATATTACATCAATCTATGCTTGACATTTGGGTTCGTTCAGCTTTGGAGCTCGTCGGAACTAAGAAAGACCAAAATGGACGAACTTGGTCAAGTTGGATGATTCTTGGACCAAATCTCTTTTCCTTGGTCCCAAACTTCTCCAATTGGTTTAATGTGTCATATTACATCAATCTATGCTTGACATTTGGGTTCGTTCAGCTTTGGAGCTCGTCGGAACTAAGAAAGACCAAAATGGACGAACTTGGTCAAGTTGGATGATTCTTGGACCAAATCTCTTTTCCTTGGTCCCAAACTTCTCCAATTGGTTTAATGTGTCATATTACATCAATCTATGCTTGACATTTGGGTTCGTTCAGCTTTGGAGCTCGTCGGAACTAAGAAAGACCAAAATGGACGAACTTGGTCAAGTTGGATGATTCTTGGACCAAATCTCTTTTCCTTGGTCCCAAACTTCTCCAATTGGTTTAATGTGTCATATTACATCAATCTATGCTTGACATTTGGGTTCGTTCAGCTTTGGAGCTCGTCGGAACTAAGAAAGACCAAAATGGACGAACTTGGTCAAGTTGGATGATTCTTGGACCAAATCTCTTTTCCTTGGTCCCAAACTTCTCCAATTGGTTTAATGTGTCATATTACATCAATCTATGCTTGACATTTGGGTTCGTTCAGCTTTGGAGCTCGTCGGAACTAAGAAAGACCAAAATGGACGAACTTGGTCAAGTTGGATGATTCTTGGACCAAATCTCTTTTCCTTGGTCCCAAACTTCTCCAATTGGTTTAATGTGTCATATTACATCAATCTATGCTTGACATTTGGGTTCGTTCAGCTTTGGAGCTCGTCGGAACTAAGAAAGACCAAAATGGACGAACTTGGTCAAGTTGGATGATTCTTGGACCAAATCTCTTTTCCTTGGTCCCAAACTTCTCCAATTGGTTTAATGTGTCATATTACATCAATCTATGCTTGACATTTGGGTTCGTTCAGCTTTGGAGCTCGTCGGAACTAAGAAAGACCAAAATGGACGAACTTGGTCAAGTTGGATGATTCTTGGACCAAATCTCTTTTCCTTGGTCCCAAACTTCTCCAATTGGTTTAATGTGTCATATTACATCAATCTATGCTTGACATTTGGGTTCGTTCAGCTTTGGAGCTCGTCGGAACTAAGAAAGACCAAAATGGACGAACTTGGTCAAGTTGGATGATTCTTGGACCAAATCTCTTTTCCTTGGTCCCAAACTTCTCCAATTGGTTTAATGTGTCATATTACATCAATCTATGCTTGACATTTGGGTTCGTTCAGCTTTGGAGCTAGTCGGAACTAAGAAAGACCAAAATGGACGAACTTGGTCAAGTTGGATGATTCTTGGACCAAATCTCTTTTCCTTGGTCCCAAACTTCTCCAATTGGTTTAATGTGTCATATTACATCAATCTATGCTTGACATTTGGGTTCGTTCAGCTTTGGAGCTCGTCGGAACTAAGAAAGACCAAAATGGACGAACTTGGTCAAGTTGGATGATTCTTGGACCAAATCTCTTTTCCTTGGTCCCAAACTTCTCCAATTGGTTTAATGTGTCATATTACATCAATCTATGCTTGACATTTGGGTTCGTTCAGCTTTGGAGCTCGTCGGAACTAAGAAAGACCAAAATGGACGAACTTGGTCAAGTTGGATGATTCTTGGACCAAATCTCTTTTCCTTGGTCCCAAACTTCTCCAATTGGTTTAATGTGTCATATTACATCAATCTATGCTTGACATTTGGGTTCGTTCAGCTTTGGAGCTCGTCGGAACTAAGAAAGACCAAAATGGACGAACTTGGTCAAGTTGGATGATTCTTGGACCAAATCTCTTTTCCTTGGTCCCAAACTTCTCCAATTGGTTTAATGTGTCATATTACATCAATCTATGCTTGACATTTGGGTTCGTTCAGCTTTGGAGCTCGTCGGAACTAAGAAAGACCAAAATGGACGAACTTGGTCAAGTTGGATGATTCTTGGACCAAATCTCTTTTCCTTGGTCCCAAACTTCTCCAATTGGTTTAATGTGTCATATTACATCAATCTATGCTTGACATTTGGGTTCGTTCAGCTTTGGAGCTCGTCGGAACTAAGAAAGACCAAAATGGACGAACTTGGTCAAGTTGGATGATTCTTGGACCAAATCTCTTTTCCTTGGTCCCAAACTTCTCCAATTGGTTTAATGTGTCATATTACATCAATCTATGCTTGACATTTGGGTTCGTTCAGCTTTGGAGCTCGTCGGAACTAAGAAAGACCAAAATGGACGAACTTGGTCAAGTTGGATGATTCTTGGACCAAATCTCTTTTCCTTGGTCCCAAACTTCTCCAATTGGTTTAATGTGTCATATTACATCAATCTATGCTTGACATTTGGGTTCGTTCAGCTTTGGAGCTCGTCGGAACTAAGAAAGACCAAAATGGACGAACTTGGTCAAGTTGGATGATTCTTGGACCAAATCTCTTTTCCTTGGTCCCAAACTTCTCCAATTGGTTTAATGTGTCATATTACATCAATCTATGCTTGACATTTGGGTTCGTTCAGCTTTGGAGCTCGTCGGAACTAAGAAAGACCAAAATGGACGAACTTGGTCAAGTTGGATGATTCTTGGACCAAATCTCTTTTCCTTGGTCCCAAACTTCTCCAATTGGTTTAATGTGTCATATTACATCAATCTATGCTTGACATTTGGGTTCGTTCAGCTTTGGAGCTCGTCGGAACTAAGAAAGACCAAAATGGACGAACTTGGTCAAGTTGGATGATTCTTGGACCAAATCTCTTTTCCTTGGTCCCAAACTTCTCCAATTGGTTTAATGTGTCATATTACATCAATCTATGCTTGACATTTGGGTTCGTTCAGCTTTGGAGCTAGTCGGAACTAAGAAAGACCAAAATGGACGAACTTGGTCAAGTTGGATGATTCTTGGACCAAATCTCTTTTCCTTGGTCCCAAACTTCTCCAATTGGTTTAATGTGTCATATTACATCAATCTATGCTTGACATTTGGGTTCGTTCAGCTTTGGAGCTCGTCGGAACTAAGAAAGACCAAAATGGACGAACTTGGTCAAGTTGGATGATTCTTGGACCAAATCTCTTTTCCTTGGTCCCAAACTTCTCCAATTGGTTTAATGTGTCATATTACATCAATCTATGCTTGACATTTGGGTTCGTTCAGCTTTGGAGCTCGTCGGAACTAAGAAAGACCAAAATGGACGAACTTGGTCAAGTTGGATGATTCTTGGACCAAATCTCTTTTCCTTGGTCCCAAACTTCTCCAATTGGTTTAATGTGTCATATTACATCAATCTATGCTTGACATTTGGGTTCGTTCAGCTTTGGAGCTCGTCGGAACTAAGAAAGACCAAAATGGACGAACTTGGTCAAGTTGGATGATTCTTGGACCAAATCTCTTTTCCTTGGTCCCAAACTTCTCCAATTGGTTTAATGTGTCATATTACATCAATCTATGCTTGACATTTGGGTTCGTTCAGCTTTGGAGCTCGTCGGAACTAAGAAAGACCAAAATGGACGAACTTGGTCAAGTTGGATGATTCTTGGACCAAATCTCTTTTCCTTGGTCCCAAACTTCTCCAATTGGTTTAATGTGTCATATTACATCAATCTATGCTTGACATTTGGGTTCGTTCAGCTTTGGAGCTCGTCGGAACTAAGAAAGACCAAAATGGACGAACTTGGTCAAGTTGGATGATTCTTGGACCAAATCTCTTTTCCTTGGTCCCAAACTTCTCCAATTGGTTTAATGTGTCATATTACATCAATCTATGCTTGACATTTGGGTTCGTTCAGCTTTGGAGCTCGTCGGAACTAAGAAAGACCAAAATGGACGAACTTGGTCAAGTTGGATGATTCTTGGACCAAATCTCTTTTCCTTGGTCCCAAACTTCTCCAATTGGTTTAATGTGTCATATTACATCAATCTATGCTTGACATTTGGGTTCGTTCAGCTTTGGAGCTCGTCGGAACTAAGAAAGACCAAAATGGACGAACTTGGTCAAGTTGGATGATTCTTGGACCAAATCTCTTTTCCTTGGTCCCAAACTTCTCCAATTGGTTTAATGTGTCATATTACATCAATCTATGCTTGACATTTGGGTTCGTTCAGCTTTGGAGCTCGTCGGAACTAAGAAAGACCAAAATGGACGAACTTGGTCAAGTTGGATGATTCTTGGACCAAATCTCTTTTCCTTGGTCCCAAACTTCTCCAATTGGTTTAATGTGTCATATTACATCAATCTATGCTTGACATTTGGGTTCGTTCAGCTTTGGAGCTCGTCGGAACTAAGAAAGACCAAAATGGACGAACTTGGTCAAGTTGGATGATTCTTGGACCAAATCTCTTTTCCTTGGTCCCAAACTTCTCCAATTGGTTTAATGTGTCATATTACATCAATCTATGCTTGACATTTGGGTTCGTTCAGCTTTGGAGCTCGTCGGAACTAAGAAAGACCAAAATGGACGAACTTGGTCAAGTTGGATGATTCTTGGACCAAATCTCTTTTCCTTGGTCCCAAACTTCTCCAATTGGTTTAATGTGTCATATTACATCAATCTATGCTTGACATTTGGGTTCGTTCAGCTTTGGAGCTCGTCGGAACTAAGAAAGACCAAAATGGACGAACTTGGTCAAGTTGGATGATTCTTGGACCAAATCTCTTTTCCTTGGTCCCAAACTTCTCCAATTGGTTTAATGTGTCATATTACATCAATCTATGCTTGACATTTGGGTTCGTTCAGCTTTGGAGCTCGTCGGAACTAAGAAAGACCAAAATGGACGAACTTGGTCAAGTTGGATGATTCTTGGACCAAATCTCTTTTCCTTGGTCCCAAACTTCTCCAATTGGTTTAATGTGTCATATTACATCAATCTATGCTTGACATTTGGGTTCGTTCAGCTTTGGAGCTCGTCGGAACTAAGAAAGACCAAAATGGACGAACTTGGTCAAGTTGGATGATTCTTGGACCAAATCTCTTTTCCTTGGTCCCAAACTTCTCCAATTGGTTTAATGTGTCATATTACATCAATCTATGCTTGACATTTGGGTTCGTTCAGCTTTGGAGCTCGTCGGAACTAAGAAAGACCAAAATGGACGAACTTGGTCAAGTTGGATGATTCTTGGACCAAATCTCTTTTCCTTGGTCCCAAACTTCTCCAATTGGTTTAATGTGTCATATTACATCAATCTATGCTTGACATTTGGGTTCGTTCAGCTTTGGAGCTCGTCGGAACTAAGAAAGACCAAAATGGACGAACTTGGTCAAGTTGGATGATTCTTGGACCAAATCTCTTTTCCTTGGTCCCAAACTTCTCCAATTGGTTTAATGTGTCATATTACATCAATCTATGCTTGACATTTGGGTTCGTTCAGCTTTGGAGCTCGTCGGAACTAAGAAAGACCAAAATGGACGAACTTGGTCAAGTTGGATGATTCTTGGACCAAATCTCTTTTCCTTGGTCCCAAACTTCTCCAATTGGTTTAATGTGTCATATTACATCAATCTATGCTTGACATTTGGGTTCGTTCAGCTTTGGAGCTCGTCGGAACTAAGAAAGACCAAAATGGACGAACTTGGTCAAGTTGGATGATTCTTGGACCAAATCTCTTTTCCTTGGTCCCAAACTTCTCCAATTGGTTTAATGTGTCATATTACATCAATCTATGCTTGACATTTGGGTTCGTTCAGCTTTGGAGCTCGTCGGAACTAAGAAAGACCAAAATGGACGAACTTGGTCAAGTTGGATGATTCTTGGACCAAATCTCTTTTCCTTGGTCCCAAACTTCTCCAATTGGTTTAATGTGTCATATTACATCAATCTATGCTTGACATTTGGGTTCGTTCAGCTTTGGAGCTCGTCGGAACTAAGAAAGACCAAAATGGACGAACTTGGTCAAGTTGGATGATTCTTGGACCAAATCTCTTTTCCTTGGTCCCAAACTTCTCCAATTGGTTTAATGTGTCATATTACATCAATCTATGCTTGACATTTGGGTTCGTTCAGCTTTGGAGCTAGTCGGAACTAAGAAAGACCAAAATGGACGAACTTGGTCAAGTTGGATGATTCTTGGACCAAATCTCTTTTCCTTGGTCCCAAACTTCTCCAATTGGTTTAATGTGTCATATTACATCAATCTATGCTTGACATTTGGGTTCGTTCAGCTTTGGAGCTCGTCGGAACTAAGAAAGACCAAAATGGACGAACTTGGTCAAGTTGGATGATTCTTGGACCAAATCTCTTTTCCTTGGTCCCAAACTTCTCCAATTGGTTTAATGTGTCATATTACATCAATCTATGCTTGACATTTGGGTTCGTTCAGCTTTGGAGCTCGTCGGAACTAAGAAAGACCAAAATGGACGAACTTGGTCAAGTTGGATGATTCTTGGACCAAATCTCTTTTCCTTGGTCCCAAACTTCTCCAATTGGTTTAATGTGTCATATTACATCAATCTATGCTTGACATTTGGGTTCGTTCAGCTTTGGAGCTCGTCGGAACTAAGAAAGACCAAAATGGACGAACTTGGTCAAGTTGGATGATTCTTGGACCAAATCTCTTTTCCTTGGTCCCAAACTTCTCCAATTGGTTTAATGTGTCATATTACATCAATCTATGCTTGACATTTGGGTTCGTTCAGCTTTGGAGCTCGTCGGAACTAAGAAAGACCAAAATGGACGAACTTGGTCAAGTTGGATGATTCTTGGACCAAATCTCTTTTCCTTGGTCCCAAACTTCTCCAATTGGTTTAATGTGTCATATTACATCAATCTATGCTTGACATTTGGGTTCGTTCAGCTTTGGAGCTCGTCGGAACTAAGAAAGACCAAAATGGACGAACTTGGTCAAGTTGGATGATTCTTGGACCAAATCTCTTTTCCTTGGTCCCAAACTTCTCCAATTGGTTTAATGTGTCATATTACATCAATCTATGCTTGACATTTGGGTTCGTTCAGCTTTGGAGCTCGTCGGAACTAAGAAAGACCAAAATGGACGAACTTGGTCAAGTTGGATGATTCTTGGACCAAATCTCTTTTCCTTGGTCCCAAACTTCTCCAATTGGTTTAATGTGTCATATTACATCAATCTATGCTTGACATTTGGGTTCGTTCAGCTTTGGAGCTCGTCGGAACTAAGAAAGACCAAAATGGACGAACTTGGTCAAGTTGGATGATTCTTGGACCAAATCTCTTTTCCTTGGTCCCAAACTTCTCCAATTGGTTTAATGTGTCATATTACATCAATCTATGCTTGACATTTGGGTTCGTTCAGCTTTGGAGCTCGTCGGAACTAAGAAAGACCAAAATGGACGAACTTGGTCAAGTTGGATGATTCTTGGACCAAATCTCTTTTCCTTGGTCCCAAACTTCTCCAATTGGTTTAATGTGTCATATTACATCAATCTATGCTTGACATTTGGGTTCGTTCAGCTTTGGAGCTCGTCGGAACTAAGAAAGACCAAAATGGACGAACTTGGTCAAGTTGGATGATTCTTGGACCAAATCTCTTTTCCTTGGTCCCAAACTTCTCCAATTGGTTTAATGTGTCATATTACATCAATCTATGCTTGACATTTGGGTTCGTTCAGCTTTGGAGCTCGTCGGAACTAAGAAAGACCAAAATGGACGAACTTGGTCAAGTTGGATGATTCTTGGACCAAATCTCTTTTCCTTGGTCCCAAACTTCTCCAATTGGTTTAATGTGTCATATTACATCAATCTATGCTTGACATTTGGGTTCGTTCAGCTTTGGAGCTCTCGGAACTAAGAAAGACCAAAATGGACGAACTTGGTCAAGTTGGATGATTCTTGGACCAAATCTCTTTTCCTTGGTCCCAAACTTCTCCAATTGGTTTAATGTGTCATATTACATCAATCTATGCTTGACATTTGGGTTCGTTCAGCTTTGGAGCTCGTCGGAACTAAGAAAGACCAAAATGGACGAACTTGGTCAAGTTGGATGATTCTTGGACCAAATCTCTTTTCCTTGGTCCCAAACTTCTCCAATTGGTTTAATGTGTCATATTACATCAATCTATGCTTGACATTTGGGTTCGTTCAGCTTTGGAGCTCGTCGGAACTAAGAAAGACCAAAATGGACGAACTTGGTCAAGTTGGATGATTCTTGGACCAAATCTCTTTTCCTTGGTCCCAAACTTCTCCAATTGGTTTAATGTGTCATATTACATCAATCTATGCTTGACATTTGGGTTCGTTCAGCTTTGGAGCTCGTCGGAACTAAGAAAGACCAAAATGGACGAACTTGGTCAAGTTGGATGATTCTTGGACCAAATCTCTTTTCCTTGGTCCCAAACTTCTCCAATTGGTTTAATGTGTCATATTACATCAATCTATGCTTGACATTTGGGTTCGTTCAGCTTTGGAGCTCGTCGGAACTAAGAAAGACCAAAATGGACGAACTTGGTCAAGTTGGATGATTCTTGGACCAAATCTCTTTTCCTTGGTCCCAAACTTCTCCAATTGGTTTAATGTGTCATATTACATCAATCTATGCTTGACATTTGGGTTCGTTCAGCTTTGGAGCTCGTCGAACTAAGAAAGACCAAAATGGACGAACTTGGTCAAGTTGGATGATTCTTGGACCAAATCTCTTTTCCTTGGTCCCAAACTTCTCCAATTGGTTTAATGTGTCATATTACATCAATCTATGCTTGACATTTGGGTTCGTTCAGCTTTGGAGCTCGTCGGAACTAAGAAAGACCAAAATGGACGAACTTGGTCAAGTTGGATGATTCTTGGACCAAATCTCTTTTCCTTGGTCCCAAACTTCTCCAATTGGTTTAATGTGTCATATTACATCAATCTATGCTTGACATTTGGGTTCGTTCAGCTTTGGAGCTCGTCGAACTAAGAAAGACCAAAATGGACGAACTTGGTCAAGTTGGATGATTCTTGGACCAAATCTCTTTTCCTTGGTCCCAAACTTCTCCAATTGGTTTAATGTGTCATATTACATCAATCTATGCTTGACATTTGGGTTCGTTCAGCTTTGGAGCTCGTCGGAACTAAGAAAGACCAAAATGGACGAACTTGGTCAAGTTGGATGATTCTTGGACCAAATCTCTTTTCCTTGGTCCCAAACTTCTCCAATTGGTTTAATGTGTCATATTACATCAATCTATGCTTGACATTTGGGTTCGTTCAGCTTTGGAGCTCGTCGGAACTAAGAAAGACCAAAATGGACGAACTTGGTCAAGTTGGATGATTCTTGGACCAAATCTCTTTTCCTTGGTCCCAAACTTCTCCAATTGGTTTAATGTGTCATATTACATCAATCTATGCTTGACATTTGGTTCGTTCAGCTTTGGAGCTACTCGGAACTAAGAAAGACCAAAATGGACGAACTTGGTCAAGTTGGATGATTCTTGGACCAAATCTCTTTTCCTTGGTCCCAAACTTCTCCAATTGGTTTAATGTGTCATATTACATCAATCTATGCTTGACATTTGGGTTCGTTCAGCTTTGGAGCTCTCGGAACTAAGAAAGACCAAAATGGACGAACTTGGTCAAGTTGGATGATTCTTGGACCAAATCTCTTTTCCTTGGTCCCAAACTTCTCCAATTGGTTTAATGTGTCATATTACATCAATCTATGCTTGACATTTGGGTTCGTTCAGCTTTGGAGCTGTCGAAACTAAGAAAGACCAAAATGGACGAACTTGGTCAAGTGGGATGATTCTTGGACCAAATCTCTTTCCTTGGTCCCAACTTCTCCAATTGGTTTAATGTGTCATATTACATCAATCTATGCTTGACATTTGGTTCGTTCAGCTTTGGAGCTACTCGAAAAACTAAGAAAGACCAAAATGGACAACGAACTTGGTCAAGTTGGATGATTCTTGGACCAAATCTCTTTTCCTTGGTCCCAAACTTCTCCAATTGGTTTAATGTGTCATATTACATCAATCTATGCTTGACATTTGGGTTCGTTCAACTTTGGAGCTAGTCGAACTAAGAAAGACCAAAATGGACGAACTTGGTCAAGTTGGATGATTCTTGGACCAAATCTCTTTCCTTGGTCCCAAACTTCTCCAATTGGTTTAATGTGTCATATTACATCAATCTATGCTTGACATTGGGTTCGTTCAGCTTTGGAGCTCGTCGGAACTAAGAAAGACCAAAATGGACGAACTTGGTCAAGTTGGATGATTCTTGGACCAAATCTCTTTCCTTGGTCCCAAACTTCTCCAATTGGTTTAATGTGTCATATTACATCAATCTATGCTTGACATTTGGGTTCGTTCAGCTTTGAGCTAGTCGAAACTAAGAAAGACCAAAATGGACGAACTTGGTCAAGTTGGATGATTCTTGGACCAAATCTCTTTTCCTTGGTCCCAAACTTCTCCAATTGTTTAATGTGTCATATTACATCAATCTATGCTTGACATTTGGGTTCGTTCAGCTTGGAGCTAGTCGGAACTAAGAAAGACCAAAATGGACGAACTTGGTCAAGTTGGATGATTCTTGGACCAAATCTCTTCCTTGGTCCCAAACTTCTCCAATTGGTTTAATGTGTCATATTACATCAATCTATGCTTGACATTTGGTTTCGTTCAGCTTTGAGCTTGTCGGAACTAAGAAAGACCAAAATGGACGAACTTGGTCAAGTTGGATGATTCTTGGACCAAATCTCTTTTCCTTGGTCCCAAACTTCTCCAATTGGTTAATGTGTCATATTACATCAATCTATGCTTGACATTTGGGTTCGTTCAGCTTTGGAGCTAGTCGGAAACTAAGAAAGACCAAAATGGACGAACTTGGTCAAGTTGGATGATTCTTGGACCAAATCTCTTTTCCTTGGTCCCAAACTTCTCCAATTGGTTTAATGTGTCATATTACATCAATCTATGCTTGACATTTGTTCGTTCAGCTTGGAGCTAGTCGAACTAAGAAAGACCAAAATGGACGAACTGGTCAAGTTGGATGATTCTTGGACCAAATCTCTTTCCTTGGTCCCAAACTTCTCCAATTGGTTAATGTGTCATATTACATCAATCTATGCTTGACATTTGGGTTCGTCAGCTTTGGAGCTCGTCGAAACTAAGAAAGACCAAAATGGACGAACTTGGTCAAGTTGGATGATTCTTGGACCAAATCTCTTTCCTTGGTCCAAACTTCTCCAATTGGTTTAATGTGTCATATTACATCAATCTATGCTTGACATTTGGGTTCGTTCAGCTTTGGAGCTCGTCGGAACTAAGAAAGACCAAAATGGACGAACTTGGTCAAGTTGGATGATTCTTGGACCAAATCTCTCTTCCTTGGTCCCAAACTTCTCCAATTGTTTAATGTGTCATATTACATCAATCTATGCTTGACATTTGGGTTCGTTCAGCTTTGGAGCTGTCGGAACTAAGAAAGACCAAAATGGACGAACTTGGTCAAGTTGGATGATTCTTGGACCAAATCTCTTTTCCTTGGTCCCAAACTTCTCCAATGGTTTAATGTGTCATATTACATCAATCTATGCTTGACATTTGGGTTCGTTCAGCTTTGGAGCTAGTCGGAACTAAGAAAGACCAAAATGGACGAACTTGGTCAAGTTGGATGATTCTTGGACCAAATCTCCTTTTCTTGGTCCAAACTTCTCCATTGGTTTAATGTGTCATATTACATCAATCTATGCTTGACATTTGGGTTCGTTCAGCTTGGAGCTCGTCGAAACTAAGAAAGACCAAAATGGACGAACTTGGTCAAGTTGGATGATTCTTGACCAAATCTCTTTTCCTTGGTCCCAAACTTCTCCAATTGGTTTAATGTGTCATATTACATCAATCTATGCTTGACATTTGGGTTCGTTCAACTTTGGAGCTCGTCGGAACTAAGAAAGACCAAAATGGACGAACTTGGTCAAGTTGGATGATTCTTGGACCAAATCTCTTTTCCTTGGTCCCAAACTTCTCCAATGGTTTAATGTGTCATATTACATCAATCTATGCTTGACATTTGGTTCGTCAACTTTGAGCTACTCGAACTAAGAAAGACCAAAATGGACGAACTTGGTCAAGTTGGATGATTCTTGGACCAAATCTCTTTTCCTTGGTCCCAAACTTCTCCAATTGGTTTAATGTGTCATATTACATCAATCTATGCTTGACATTTGGGTTCGTTCAGCTTTGGAGCTCGTCGAACTAAGAAAGACCAAAATGGACGAACTTGGTCAAGTTGATGATTCTTGGACCAAATCTCTTTTCCTTGTCCCAAACTTCTCCAATTGGTTTAATGTGTCATATTACATCAATCTATGCTTGACATTTGGTTCGTTCAGCTTTGGAGCTAGTCGGAACTAAGAAAGACCAAAATGGACGAACTTGGTCAAGTTGGATGATTCTTGGACCAAATCTCTTTTCCTTGGTCCCAAACTTCTCCAATTGGTTTTAATGTGTCATATTACATCAATCTATGCTTGACATTTGGTTCGTTCAACTTGGAGCTAGTCGTAAACTAAGAAAGACCAAAATGGACGAACTTGGTCAAGTTGGATGATTCTTGGACCAAATCTCTTTCCTTGGTTCAAACTTCTCCAATTGGTTTAATGTGTCATATTACATCAATCTATGCTTGACATTGGGTTCGTTCAGCTTTGGAGCTCGTCGAACTAAGAAAGACCAAAATGGACGAACTTGGTCAAGTTGGATGATTCTTGGACCAAATCTCCTTTCTTGGTCCAAACTTCTCCAATTGGTTTAATGTGTCATATTACATCAATCTATGCTTGACATTTGGGTTCGTTCAACTTGGAGCTAGTCGGAACTAAGAAAGACCAAAATGGACGAACTTGGTCAAGTTGGATGATTCTTGGACCAAATCTCTTTTCCTTGGTCCCAAACTTCTCCAATTGGTTTAATGTGTCATATTACATCAATCTATGCTTGACATTTGGTTCGTTCAACTTTGGAGCTCGTCGGAACTAAGAAAGACCAAAATGGACGAACTTGGTCAAGTTGGATGATTCTTGGACCAAATCTCTCTTTCCTTGGTCCCAAACTTCTCCAATTGTTAATGTGTCATATTACATCAATCTATGCTTGACATTTGGTTCGTTCAACTTTGGAGCTCGTCGGAACAAGAAAGACCAAAATGGACGAACTTGGTCAAGTTGGATGATTCTTGGACCAAATCTCTTTTCCTGGTCCCAAACTTCTCCAATGGTTTAATGTGTCATATTACATCAATCTATGCTTGACATTTGGGTTCGTTCAGCTTTGGAGCTACTCGAAGAACAAAGAAAGACCAAAAGGACGAACTTGGTCAAGTTGGATGATTCTTGACCAAATCTCTTTTCCTTGGTCCCAAACTTCTCCAATTGGTTTAATGTGTCATATTACATCAATCTATGCTTGACATTTGGTTCGTTCAACTTTGGAGCTAGTCGGAACTAAGAAAGACCAAAATGG
Organism: Bauhinia variegata; assembly: GCA_022379115.2. Lineage (NCBI taxonomy): Eukaryota > Viridiplantae > Streptophyta > Magnoliopsida > Fabales > Fabaceae > Bauhinia > Bauhinia variegata. Next base: position 6,753 of record JAKRYI020000209.1, on the reverse strand, counting down.
ACGAACTTGGTCAAGTTGGATGATTCTTGGACCAAATCTCTTTCCTTGGTCCCAAACTTCTCCAATTGGTTTAATGTGTCATATTACATCAATCTATGCTTGACATTTGGTTCGTCATTCAACTTTGGAGCTCGTCGAACTAAGAAAGACCAAAATGGACGAACTTGGTCAAGTTGGATGATTCTTGGACCAAATCTCTCTTCCTTGGTCCCAAACTTCTCCAATTGGTTTAATGTGTCATATTACATCAATCTATGCTTGACATTTGGTTCGTTCAGCTTTGGAGCTGTCGGAACTAAGAAAGACCAAAATGGACGAACTTGTCAAGTTGGATGATTCTTGGACCAAATCTCTTTCCTTGGTCCCAAACTTCTCCAATTGGTTTATGTGTCATATTACATCAATCTATGCTTGACATTTGGGTTCGTTCAGCTTTGGAGCTAGTTGGAACTAAGAAAGACCAAAATGGACGAACTTGGTCAAGTTGGATGATTCTTGGACCAAATCTCTCTTTCCTTGTCCAAACTTCTCCAATGGTTTAATGTGTCATATTACATCAATCTATGCTTGACATTTGGGTTCGTTCAGCTTTGGAGCTCGTCGGAACTAAGAAAGACCAAAATGGACGAACTTGGTCAAGTTGGATGATTCTTGGACCAAATCTCTTTCCTTGGTCCCAAACTTCTCCAATTGGTTTAATGTGTCATATTACATCAATCTATGCTTGACATTTGGGTTCGTTCAGCTTTGGAGCTCGTCGGAACTAAGAAAGACCAAAATGGACGAACTTGGTCAAGTTGGATGATTCTTGGACCAAATCTCTTTTCTTGGTCCCAAACTTCTCCAATTGGTTTAATGTGTCATATTACATCAATCTATGCTTGACATTTGGTTCGTTCAACTTTGAGCTCGTCGGAACTAAGAAAGACCAAAATGGACGAACTTGGTCAAGTGGATGATTCTTGGACCAAATCTCTTTCCTTGGTCCCAAACTTCTCCAATTGTTTAATGTGTCATATTACATCAATCTATGCTTGACATTTGGGTTCGTTCAGCTTTGGAGCTACTCGAAACTAAGAAAGACCAAAATGGACGAACTTGGTCAAGTTGGATGATTCTTGGACCAAATCTTTTCTTGGTCCCAAACTTCTCCAATTGGTTTAATGTGTCATATTACATCAATCTATGCTTGACATTTGGGTTCGTTCAGCTTTGGAGCTCGTCGGAACTAAGAAAGACCAAAATGGACGAACTTGGTCAAGTTGGATGATTCTTGACACCAAATCTCTTTTCCTTGGTCCCAAACTTCTCCAATTGGTTTAATGTGTCATATTACATCAATCTATGCTTGACATTTGGGTTCGTTCAGCTTGGAGCCGTCGGAACTAAGAAAGACCAAAATGGACGAACTTGGTCAAGTTGGATGATTCTTGGACCAAATCTCTCTTCCTTGGTCCCAAACTTCTCCAATTGGTTTAATGTGTCATATTACATCAATCTATGCTTGACATTTGGGTTCGTTCAGCTTTGAGCTCGTCGAACTAAGAAAGACCAAAATGGACGAACTTGGTCAAGTTGGATGATTCTTGGACCAAATCTCTTTTCCTTGGTCCCAACTTCTCCAATTGGTTTAATGTGTCATATTACATCATCATCTATGCTTGACATTTGGTTCGTTCACTTTGGAGCTACTCGGAACTAAGAAAGACCAAAATGGACGAACTTGGTCAAGTTGGATGATTCTTGGACCAAATCTCTTTTCCTTGGTCCCAAACTTCTCCAATTGGTTTAATGTGTCATATTACATCAATCTATGCTTGACATTTGGTTCGTTCAGCTTTGGAGCTAGTCGAACTAAGAAAGACCAAAATGGACGAACTTGGTCAAGTTGGATGATTCTTGGACCAAATCTCTTTCCTTGGTCCCAAACTTCTCCAATTGGTTTAATGTGTCATATTACATCAATCTATGCTTGACATTTGGGTTCGTTCAGCTTGGAGCTCGTCGGAACTAAGAAAGACCAAAATGGACGAACTTGGTCAAGTTGGATGATTCTTGGACCAAATCTCTTTTCCTTGGTCCCAAACTTCTCCAATTGGTTTAATGTGTCATATTACATCAATCTATGCTTGACATTTGGGTTCGTTCAACTTTGAGCTACTCGGAAACTAAGAAAGACCAAAATGGACGAACTTGGTTAAGTTGGATGATTCTTGGACCAAATCTCTTTTCCTTGGTCCCAAACTTCTCCAATTGGTTTAATGTGTCATATTACATCAATCTATGCTTGACATTTGGTTTCGTTCACTTTGGAGCTAGTCGAAACTAAGAAAGACCAAAATGGACGAACTTGGTCAAGTTGGATGATTCTTGGACCAAATCTCTTTTCCTTGGTCCCAAACTTCTCCAATTGGTTTAATGTGTCATATTACATCAATCTATGCTTGACATTTGGTTCGTTCAGCTTTGGAGCTAGTCGGAAACTAAGAAAGACCAAAATGGACGAACTTGGTCAAGTTGGATGATTCTTGGACCAAATCTCCTTTCCTTGGTCCCAAACTTCTCCAATTGTTTATGTGTCATATTACATCAATCTATGCTTGACATTTGGTTCGTCAGCTTGGAGCTCGTCGAACTAAGAAAGACCAAAATGGACGAACTTGGTCAAGTTGGATGATTCTTGGACCAAATCTCTCTTTCTTGGTCCCAAACTTCTCCAATTGTTTAATGTGTCATATTACATCATCTATGCTTGACATTTGGGTTCGTTCAGCTTTGGAGCTCGTCGGAACTAAGAAAGACCAAAATGGACGAACTTGGTCAAGTTGGATGATTCTTGGACCAAATCTCTTTCCTTGGTCCCAAACTTCTCCATTGGTTTAATGTGTCATATTACATCAATCTATGCTTGACATTTGGTTCGTTCAACTTTGGAGCTAGTCGGAAACTAAGAAAGACCAAAATGGACGAACTTGGTCAAGTTGGATGATTCTTGGACCAAATCTCTTTTCCTTGGTCCCAAACTCTCTCCAATTGTTTAATGTTCATATTACATCAATCTATGCTTGACATTTGGGTTCGTTCAACTTTGGAGCTATCGGAACTAAGAAAGACCAAAATGGACGAACTTGGTCAAGTTGGATGATTCTTGGACCAAATCTCTTTTCCTTGGTCCCAAACTTCTCCAATTGGTTTAATGTGTCATATTACATCAATCTATGCTTGACATTTGGTTCGTTCACTTTGAGCTATTCGGAACTAAAAAGACCAAAATGGACGAACTTGGTCAAGTTGGATGATTCTTGGACCAAATCTCTTTTCCTTGGTCCCAAACTTCTCCAATGGTTTAATGTGTCATATTACATCAATCTATGCTTGACATTTGGGTTCGTTCAACTTTGGAGCTAGTCGGAACTAAGAAAGACCAAAATGGACGAACTTGGTCAAGTTGGATGATTCTTGGACCAAATCTCTTTCCTTGGTCCCAAACTTCTCCAATTGGTTTAATGTGTCATATTACATCAATCTATGCTTGACATTTGGGTTCGTTCAACTTTGAGCTAGTCGAAACTAAGAAAGACCAAAATGGACGAACTTGGTCAAGTTGGATGATTCTTGGACCAAATCTCTCTTTCCTTGGTCCCAAACTTCTCCAATTGGTTTAATGTGTCATATTACATCAATCTATGCTTGACATTTGGGTTCGTTCAGCTTGGAGCTAATGGAACTAAGAAAGACCAAAATGGACGAACTTGGTCAAGTTGGATGATTCTTGGACCAAATCTCCTTTCCTTGGTCCCAAACTTCTCCAATTGGTTTAATGTGTCATATTACATCAATCTATGCTTGACATTTGGTTCGTTCAGCTTTGGAGCTCGTCGGAACTAAGAAAGACCAAAATGGACGAACTTGGTCAAGTTGGATGATTCTTGGACCAAATCTCTTTTCTTGGTCCCAAACTTCTCCAATTGGTTTAATGTGTCATATTACATCAATCTATGCTTGACATTTGGTTCGTTCAGCTTTGAGCTCGTCGGAACTAAGAAAGACCAAAATGGACGAACTTGGTCAAGTTGGATGATTCTTGGACCAAATCTCCTTTCCTTGGTCCCAAACTTCTCCAATTGGTTTAATGTGTCATATTACATCAATCTATGCTTGACATTTGGGTTCGTTCAACTTGGAGCTCGTCGGAACTAAGAAAGACCAAAATGGACGAACTTGGTCAAGTTGGATGATTCTTGGACCAAATCTCTTTTCCTTGGTCCCAAACTTCTCCAATTGGTTTAATGTGTCATATTACATCAATCTATGCTTGACATTTGGGTTCGTTCAGCTTTGGAGCTAGTCGGAACTAAGAAAGACCAAAATGGACGAACTTGGTCAAGTTGGATGATTCTTGGACCAAATCTCCTTTCCTTGGTCCCAAACTTCTCCAATTGGTTTAATGTGTCATATTACATCAATCTATGCTTGACATTTGGGTTCGTCAGCTTTGAGCTACCGGAACTAAGAAAGACCAAAATGGACGAACTTGGTCAAGTTGGATGATTCTTGGACCAAATCTCTTTCCTTGGTCCCAAACTTCTCCAATTGGTTTAATGTGTCATATTACATCAATCTATGCTTGACATTTGGGTTCGTTCAGCTTTGGAGCTATTCGAACGAAGAAAGACCAAAATGGACGAACTTGGTCAAGTTGGATGATTCTTGGACCAAATCTCTTTTCCTTGGTTCCAAACTTCTCCAATTGGTTTAATGTGTCATATTACATCAATCTATGCTTGACATTTGGTTCGTTCACTTTGGAGCTACGTCGGAACTAAGAAAGAGACCAAAATGGACGAACTTGGTCAAGTGGATGATTCTTGGACCAAATCTCCTTTCCTTGGTCCCAAACTTCTCCAATTGGTTTAATGTGTCATATTACATCAATCTATGCTTGACATTTGGGTTCGTTCAGCTTTGGAGCTCGTCGGAACTAAGAAAGACCAAAATGGACGAACTTGGTCAAGTTGGATGATTCTTGGACCAAATCTCTTTTCCTTGGTTCCAAACTTCTCCAATTGGTTTAATGTGTCATATTACATCAATCTATGCTTGACATTTGGTTCGTTCAACTTTGGAGCTCGTCGGAACTAAGAAAGACCAAAATGGACGAACTTGGTCAAGTTGGATGATTCTTGGACCAAATCTCCTTTCTGGTCCCAAACTTCTCCAATTGGTTTAATGTGTCATATTACATCAATCTATGCTTGACATTTGGGTTCGTCAACTTTGAGCTCTGTCGAACTAAGAAAGACCAAAATGGACGAACTTGTCAAGTTGGATGATTCTTGGACCAAATCTCTTTCCTTGGTCCCAAACTTCTCCACAATGGTTAATGTGTCATATTACATCAATCTATGCTTACATTTGGGTTCGTTCAACTTGGAGCTAGCGAACTAAGAAAGACCAAAATGGACGAACTTGGTCAAGTTGGATGATTCTTGGACCAAATCTCTTTTCTTGGTCCCAAACTTCTCCCAATTGGTTTAATGTGTCATATTACATCAATCTATGCTTGACATTTGGTTCGTTCAGCTTTGGAGCTACTCGAACTAAGAAAGACCAAAATGGACGAACTTGGTCAAGTTGGATGATTCTTGGACCAAATCTCTTTTTCTTGGTCCCAAACTTCTCCAATTGGTTTAATGTGTCATATTACATCAATCTATGCTTGACATTTGGGTTCGGTCAGCTTTGGAGCTCGTCGGAACTAAGAAAGACCAAAATGGACGAACTTGGTCAAGTTGGATGATTCTTGGACCAAATCTCCTTTCCTTGGTCCCAAACTTCTCCAATTGGTTTAATGTGTCATATTACATCAATCTATGCTTGACATTTGGTTCGTTCAGCTTTGGAGCTACTCGGAAACTAAGAAAGACCAAAATGGACGAACTTGTTAAGTTGGATGATTCTTGGACCAAATCTCTTTCCTTGGTCCCAAACTTCTCCAATTGGTTTAATGTGTCATATTACATCAATCTATGCTTGACATTTGGTTCGTTCAGCTTTGGAGCTAGTCGGAACTAAGAAAGACCAAAATGGACGAACTTGGTCAAGTTGGATGATTCTTGGACCAAATCTCTTTCCTTGGTCCCAAACTTCTCCAATTGTTTAATGTGTCATATTACATCAATCTATGCTTGACATTTGGGTTCGTTCAGCTTGGAGCTACTCGGAACTAAGAAAGACCAAAATGGACGAACTTGGTTAAGTTGGATGATTCTTGGACCAAATCTCTTTTCTTGGTCCCAAAACTTCTCCAATTGTTTAATGTGTCATATTACATCAATCTATGCTTGACATTTGGGTTCGTTCAGCTTTGAGCTATCGGAACGAAGAAAGACCAAAATGGACGAACTTGGTCAAGTTGGATGATTCTTGGACCAAATCTCTTTTCCTTGGTCCCAAACTTCTCCAATGGTTTAATGTGTCATATTACATCAATCTATGCTTGACATTTTGGTTCGTTCAGCTTTGGAGCTCGTCGAACTAAGAGAAGACCAAAATGGACGAACTTGGTCAAGTTGGATGATTCTTGGACCAAATCTCTTTTCTTGGTCCCAAACTTCTCCAATTGGTTTAATGTGTCATATTACATCAATCTATGCTTGACATTTGGGTTCGTTCAGCTTGGAGCTCGCGGAACTAAGAAAGACCAAAATGGACGAACTTGGTCTAGTTGGATGATTCTTGGACCAAATCTCC
>JAKRYI020000208.1:0-65243 GCA_022379115.2 Bauhinia variegata | reverse complement strand
TGGTCCATTTTGGTCTTTCTTAGTTCCAGACGACTCCAAAGCTGAACGAACCCAAATGTCAAGCATAGATTGATGTAAATGACACATTAAACCAATGAGAAGTTTGGGACCAAGAAAAAGATTTGGTCCAAGATCTCATCCAACTTGACCAACTTCGTCCATTTGGTCTTTCTTAGTTCCGACGAGCGCCAAAGCTGAACGAACCCAAATGTCAAGCATAGATTGATGTAATATGACAACTAAACCAATTGGAGAAGTTTGGGACCAAGGAAAAGAGATTTGGTCCAAGAATCATCCAACTTGACCAAGTTCGTCCATTTTGGTCTTCTTAGTTCCGAGTATATCCAAAGCGAACGAACCCAAATGTCAAGCATAGATTGATGTAAAATATGACACATTAAACCCATTGGAAGTTTGGGACCAAGACAAAGAGATTTTGGTCCAAGAATCATCCCAACTTGACCAAGTTCGACCATTTTGGTTCTCTTAGTTCCGACGGGCTCCAAAGCTGAACGAAACCCAAATGTCAAGCATAGATTGATGTAATATGAACATTAAACCAATTGGAGAAGTTTGGGACCAAGGAAAGGAGATTTGGTCAAGAATCATCCAACTTGACCAAGTTCGTCCTTTTGGTCTTTCTTAGTTCGATAGCTCCAAAGCTGAACGAACCCAAATGTCAAGCATAGATTGATGTAATATGACACATTAAACCAATTGGAGAAGTTTGGGACCAAGGAAAAGAGATTTGGTCCAAGAATCCATCCAACTTAACCAAGTTCGTCCATTTTGGTCTTTCTTAGTTCCGAATAGATCCAAACTGAACGAAAACCCAAATGTCAAGCATAGATTGATGTAATATGACACATTAAACCAATTGGAGAAGTTTGGGACCAAGGAAAAGAGATTTGGTCCAAGAATATCCAACTTGACCAAGTTCGTCCATTTTGGTCTTTCTTAGTTTCCGAGTAGCTCCAAAGCTGAACGAAACCCAATTGTCAAGCATAGATTGATGTAATATGACACATTAAACCAATTGGAGAAGTTTGGGACCAAGGAAAAGAGATTTGGTCCAAGAATCATCTCAACTTGACCAACTTCGTCCATTTGGTCTTTCTTAGTTCCAACGAGCTCCAAAGCTGAACGAACCCAATATGTCAAGCATAGATTGATGTAATATGACACATTAAACCATTGGAGAAGTTTGGGACCAAGGAAAAGAGATTTGGTCCAAGAATCATCCAACTTGACCAATTCGTCCATTTTGGTCTTTCTTAGTTCCGACGAGCTCCAAAGCTGAACGAACCCAAATGTCAAGCATAGTTTGATGTAATATGACACATTTAAACCAATTGGAGAAGTTTGGGACCAAGGAAAGAGAGATTTGGTCCAAGAATCATCCAACTTGACCAACTTCGTCCATTTTGGTCTTTCTTAGTTCCGACTAGGGCTCCAAAGCTGAACGAACCCAAATGTCAAGCATAGATTGATGTAATATGACACATTAAACCAATTGGAGAAGTTTGGGACCAAGGAAAGGAGATTTGGTCCAAGAATCATCCAACTTGACCAAGTTCGTCCATTTTGGTCTTTCTTTCTTTAGTCCGATAGCTCCAAGCTGAACGAACCCAAATGTCAAGCATAGATTGATGTAATATGACACATTAAACCAATTGGAGAAGTTTGGGACCAAGAAAAGAAGATTTGGTCCAAGAATCATCCAACTTGACCAAGGTCCATTTTGGTCTTTCTTAGTTCCGAATAGCTCCAAAGCTGAACGAACCAAATGTCAAGCATAGATTGATGTAATATGATACACATTAAACCAATTGGAGAAGTTTGGGACAAAGGAAAAGAGATTTGGTCCAAGAATCATCCAACTTGACCAAGTTCGTCCATTTTGGTCTTTCTTAGTTCTACGAGCTCCAAAGCTGAACGAACCCAAATGTCAAGCATAGATTGATGTAATATGAACATTAAACCAATTGAGAAGTTTGGGACCAAGGAAAGAGATTTGGTCCAAGAATCATCCAACTTGACCAACTTCGTCCATTTTGGTCTTTCTTAGTTCCGACGAGCTCCAAAGCTGAACGAACCCAAATGTCAAGCATAGATTGATGTAATATGACACCATTAAACCAATTGGAGAAGTTTGGGACCAAGGAAAAGAGATTTGGTCCAAGAATCATCCAACTGAACCAAGTTCGTCCATTTTGGTCTTTTTCTTATTTCCGTATGCTCCAAGCTGAACGAACCCAAATGTCAAGCATAGATTGATGTAATATGACACATTAAAACAATTGGAGAAGTTTGGGACCAAGGAAAGAGATTTGGTCCAAGAATCATCCAACTTGACCAACTTCGTCCATTTGGTCTTTCTTAGTTCCGACGAGATCCAAAAGCTGAACGAACCCAAATGTCAAGCATAGATTGATGTAATATGACACATTAAACCAATGGGGAGAAGTTTGGACAAAGTAAAGAGATTTGGTCCAAGAATCATCCAACTTGACCAAGTTCGTCCAATTTGGTCTTTCTTAGTTCCGACGTAGCTCCAAAGCTGAACGAACCCAAATGTCAAGCATAGATTGATGTAATATGACACATTAAACCAATTGGAGAAGTTTGGGACCAAGGAAAAGAGATTTGGTCCAAACAATCATCCAACTTGACCAAGTTCGTCCATTTTGGTCTCTCTTAGTTCCGACGAGCTCCAAAGCTGAACGAACCCAAATGTCAAGCATAGATTGATGTAATATGACACATTAAACCAATTGGAGAAGTTTGGGACCAAGGAAAGAGATTTGGTCCAAGAATCATCCAACTTGACCAAGTTCGTCCATTTTGGTCTTTCTTAGTTCCGTAGAGCTCAAAAGCTGAACGAACCCAAATGTCAACATAGATTGATGTAATATGACACATTAAACCAATTGAGAAGTTTGGGACCAAGGAAAAGAGATTTGGTCCAAGAATCATCCAACTTGACCAATTCGTCCATTTTGGTCTTTCTTAGTTCCGACGAGCTCCAAAGCTGAACGAACCCAAATGTCAGCATAGATTGATGTAATATGACACATTAAACCAATTGGAGAAGTTTGGGACCAAGAAAAGAGATTTGGTCCAAGAATCATCCAACTTGACCAAGTTCGTCCATTTTGTCTTTCTTAGTTTCGAGTAGCTCCAAAGCTGAACGAACCCAAATGTCAAGCATAATTGATGTAATAACACATAAACCAATTGGAGAAGTTTGGACCAAGGAAAAGAGATTTGGTCCAAGAATCATCCAACTTGACCAAGTTCGTCCATTTTGGTCTTTCTTAGTTCCAACGTAGATCCAAAGCTGAACGAACCCAAATGTCAAGCATAGATTGATGTAATATGACACATTAAACCATTGGAGAAGTTTGGGACCAAGGAAAAGAGATTTGGTCCAAAGATCATCCAACTTGACCAAGTTCGTTCCATTTTGTTCTTTCTTAGTTCCGACGTACTCCAAAGCTGAACGAACCCAAATGTCAAGCATAGATTGATGTATATGACACATTAAACCAATTGAGAAGTTTGGGACCAAGGAAAGAGATTTGGTCCAAGAATCATCCAACTTGACCAAGTTCGTCCATTTTGGTCTTTCTTAGTTCCGAATAGATCCAAAGCTGAACGAACCCAAATGTCACATAGATTGATGTAATATGACACATTAAACCAATTGGAGAAGTTTGGGACCAAGGAAAAGAGATTTGGTCCAAGAATCCATCCACTTGACCAAGTTCGTCCCATTTTGTTCTCTTAGTTCCGACGAGCTCCAAAGTCTGATCGAACCCAAATGTCAAGCATAGATTGATGTAATATGACACATTAAACCAATTGGAGAAGTTTGGGACCAAGGAAAGAGATTTGGTCCAAGAATCATCCAACTTGACCAAGTTCGTCCATTTTGGTCTTTCTTAGTTCCGAATAATCCAAAGCTGAACGAACCAAATGTCAAGCATAGATTGATGTAATATGACACATTAAACCAATTGGAGAAGTTTGGGACCAAGGAAAGAGATTTGGTCCAAGAATCATCCAACTTGACCAAGTTCCATTTTGGTCTTTCTTAGTTCCGAATAGATCCAAAGCTGAACGAACCCAAATGTCAAGCATAGATGATGTAATATGACACATTAAACAATTGGAGAAGTTTGGGACCAAGGAAAAGAGATTTGGTCCAAGAATCATCCAACTTGACCAAGTTCGTCCATTTTGGTTTCTTTTAGTTCCGACGAGCTCCAAAGCTGAACGAACCCAAATGTCAAGCATAGATTGATGTAATATGACACATTAAACCAATTGGAGAAGTTTTGGGACAAGGAAAGAGAGAGTTTGGTCCAAGAATCATCCAACTTGACCAAGTTCGTCCATTTTGGTCTTTCTTAGTTCTGAGTAGCTCCAAAGCTGAACGAACCCAAATGTCAAGCATAGATTGATGTAATTGACACATTAAACCAATTGGAGAAGTTTGGGACCAAGGAAAAGAGATTTGGTCCAAGAATCATCCAACTTGACCAAGTTCGTCCATTTTGGTCTTCTTAGTTTCCGAATAGCTCCAAAGCTGAACAAACCCAAATGTCAAGCATAGATTGATGTAAATATGACACATTAAACCAATTGGAGAAGTTTGGGACCAAGGAAAAGAGATTTGGTCCAAGAATCATCCAACTTGACCAACTTCGTCCAATTGGTCTTTCTTAGTTCCGACGAGCTCCAAAGCTGAACGAACCCAAATGTCAAGCATAGATTGATGTAATATGACAACATTAAACCAATTTGAAAAGAAGTATTGGGACAAAGGAAAAGAGATTTGGTCCAAGAATCATCCCACTTGACAATTCGTCCATTTTGGTTTTCTTAGTTCCGACGAGCTCCAAAGCTGAACGAACCCAAATGTCAAGCATAGATTGATGTAATATGACACATTAAACCATTTGGAGAAGTTTGGGACCAAGGAAAAGAGATTTGGTCCAAGAATCATCCAACTTGACCAAGTTCGTCCATTTTGGTCTTTCTTAGTTCCGACGTAGCTCCAAAGCTGAACGAACCCAAATGTCAAGCATAGATTGATGTAATATGACACATTAAACCAATTGGAGAAGTTTGGGACCAAAAGGAAAAGAGATTTGGTCCAAGAATCATCCAACTTGACCAAGTTCGTCCATTTTGGTCTTTCTTAGTTCCGAATAATCCAAAGCTGAACGAACCCAAATGTCAAGCATAGATTGATGTAATATGACACATTAAACCAATTGGAGAAGTTTGGGACCAAGGAAAAGAGATTTGGTCCAAGAATCATCCAACTTGACCAAGTTCGTCCTCCATTTTGGTCTTTCTTAGTTCCGAGTAGCTTCCAAAGCTGAACGAACCCAAATGTCAAGCATAGATTGATGTAATATGACACATTAAACCAATTGGAGAAGTTTGGGACCAAGGAAAAGAGATTTGGTCCAAGAATCATCCAACTTGACCAAGTTCGTCCATTTGGTCTTTCTTAGTTCCGACGAGCTCCAAAGCTGAACGAACCCAAATGTCAAGCATAGATTGATAAATGACACATTAAACCAATTGGAGAAGTTTGGGACCAAGGAAAAGAGATTTGGTCCAAGAATCATCCAACTTGACCAAGTTCGTCCATTTTGGTCTTTCTTAGTTCCGATAGATCCAAAGCTGAACGAACCCAAATGTCATGCATAGATTAGATGATGTAATATGACACATTAAACCAATTGGAGAAGTTTGGGACAAAGGAAAAGAGATTTGGTCCAAGAATCATCCAACTTGACCAAGTTCGTCCATTTTGGTCTTCTCTAGTCTACGCTCCAAAGCTGAACGAACCCAAATGTCAAGCATAGATTGATGTAATATGACACATTAAACCAATTGGAGAAGTTTGGGGCAAGGAAAAGAGATTTGGTCCAAGAATCATCCAACTTGACCAAAGTTCGTCCATTTTGTCTTTCTTAGTTCCGAACGAGCTCCAAAGCTGAACGAACCCAAATGTCAAGCATAGATTGATGTAATATGACACATTAAACCAATTGGAGAAGTTTGGGACCAAGGAAAAAGATTTGGTCAAGAATCATCCAAACTTGACCAAGTTCGTCCATTTTGGTCCTTCTTAGTTCCGAGTAGCTCCAAGCTGAACGAACCCAAATGTCAAGCATAGATTGATGTAATATGACACATTAAACCAATTGGAGAAGTTTGGGACCAAGGAAAAGAGATTTGGTCCAAGAATCATCCAACTTGAACCAAGTTCGTCCATTTTGGTCTTTCTTATTCCGATAGCTCCAAAGCTGAACGAACCCAAATGTCAAGCATAGATTGATGTAATATGACACATTAAACCAATTGGAGAAGTTTGGGACCAAGGAAAAGAGATTTGGTCCAGAATCATCCAACTTGACCAAGTTCGTCCATTTTGGTCTTTCTTAGTTCCGAGTAGCTCCAAAGCTGAACGAACCCAAATGTCAAGCATAGATTGATGTAATATGACACATTAAACCAATTGGAGAAGTTTGGGACAAAGGAAAAGAGATTTGGTCCAAGAATCATCCAACTTGACCAAGTTCGTTCCATTTTGGTCTTTCTTTAGTTCCGACGAGCTCCAAAGCTGAACGAACCCAAATGTCAAGCATAGATTGATGTAATATGACACATTAAACCAATTGGAGAAGTTTGGGACCAAGGAAAAGAGATTTGGTCCAAGAATCATCCAACTTGACCAAGTTCGTCCATTTTGGTTCTTTCTTAGTTCCGAGTAGCTCCAAAGCTGAACGAACCCAAATGTCAAGCATAGATTGATGTAATATGACACATTAAACCAATTGGAGAAGTTTGGGACCAAGGAAAGAGATTTGGTCCAAGAATCATCCAACTTGACCAAGTTCGTCCATTTTGTCTTCTCTTAGTTCCGACGAGCTCCAAAGCTGAACGAACCCAAATGTCAAGCATAGATTGATGTAATATGACACATTAAACCAATTGGAGAAGTTTGGGACCAGGAAAAGAGATTTGGTCCAGAATCATCCAACTTGACCAAGTTCGTCCATTTTGGTCTTTCTTAGTTCCGAGTAGCTCCAAAGCTGAACGAACCCAAATGTCAAGCATAGATTGATGTAATATGACACATTAAACCAATTGGAGAAGTTTGGGACCAAGGAAAAGAGATTTGGTCCAAGAATCATCCAACTTGACCAAGTTCGTCCATTTTGGTCTTTCTTAGTTCCGAATGAGCTCCAAAGCTGAACGAACCCAAATGTCAAGCATAGATTGATGTAATATGACACATTAAACCAATTGAGAAGTTTGGGAAAGGAAAAGAGATTTGGTCCTAGAATCATCCAACTTGACCAAGTTGTCCATTTTGGTTTCTCTTAGTTCCGACGGGCTACAAAGCTGAACGAACCCAAATGTCAAGCATAGATTGATGTAATATGACACATTAAACCAATTGGAGAAGTTTGGGACCAAGGAAAGGAGATTTGGTCCAAGAATCATCCAACTTGACCAAGTTCGTCCATTTTGGTCTTTCTTAGTTCCGAGTAGCTCCAAAGCTGAACGAACCCAAATGTCAAGCATAGATTGATGTAATATGACACATTAAACCAATTGGAGAAGTTTGGGACCAAGGAAAAGAGATTTGGTCCAAGAATCATCCAACTTGACCAAGTTCGTCCATTTTGGTCTTTCTTAGTTCGAGGAGCTCCAAAGCTGAACGAACCCAAATGTCAAGCATAGATTGATGTAATATGACACATTAAACCAATTGGAAAGTTTGGGACCAAGGAAAAGAGATTTGGTCCAAATCATCCAACTTGAACATGTTCGTCCATTTTGGTCTTTCTTAGTTCCATAGCTCCAAAGCTGAACGAACCCAAATGTCAAGCATAGATTGATGTAATATACACATTAAACCAATTGGAGAAGTTTGGGACAAGGAAAAGAGATTTGGTCCAAGAATCATCCAACTTGACCAAGTTCGTCCATTTTGGTTTTCTTAAGTTCTACGAGCTACAAAGCTGAACGAACCAAATGTCAAGCATAGATTGATGTAATATGACACATTAAACCAATTGGAGAAGTTTGGGACCAAGGAAAGAGATTTGGTCCAAGAATCATCCAACTTGACCAAGTTCGTCCATTTTGGTCTTTCTTAGTTCCGATAGATCCAAAGCTGAACGAACCCAAATGTCAAGCATAGATTGATGTAAATGACACATTAAACCAATTGGAGAAGTTTGGGACAAAGGAAAAAGATTTGGTCCAAGAATCATCCAACTTGACCAAGTTCGTCCATTTTGGTCTTTCTTAGTTCCGACGAGCTCCAAAGCTGAACGAACCCAAATGTCAAGCATAATTGATGTAAATATGACACATTAAACCAATTGGAGAAGTTTGGGGACCAAGAAAAGAGATTTGGTCCAAGAATCATCCAACTTGACCAAGTTCGTCCATTTTGGTCTTTCTTAGTTCGACGAGCTCCAAAGCTGAACGAACCCAAATGTCAAGCATAGATGATGTAAATGACGACACATTAAACCAATTGGAGAAGTTTGGGACCAAGGAAAAGAGATTTGGTCCAAGAATCATCTAACTTGACCAACTTCGTCCATTTTGGTCTTTCTTAGTTCTCGACGAGCTCCAAAGTTGAACAACCCAAATGTCAAGCATAGATTGATGTAATATGACACATTAAACCAATTGGAGAAGTTTGGGACCAAGGAAAAGAGATTTGGTCCAAGAATCATCCAACTTGACCAAGTTCGTCCATTTTGTCTTTCTTAGTTCCGACGAGCTCCAAAATTGAACGAACCCAAATGTCAAGCATAGATTGATGTAATATGACACATTAAACCATTGGAGAAGTTTGGGACCAAGAAAAGAGATTTGGTCCAAGAATCATCCAACTTGACCAAGTTCGTCCATTTTGTCTTTCTTAGTTCCGAGTAGCTCCAAAGCTGAACGAACCCAAATGTCAAGCATAGATTGATGTAATATGACACATTAAACCAATTGGAGAAGTTTGGGACCAAGGAAAAGAGATTTGGTCCAAGAATCATCCAACTTGACCAACTTCGTCCATTTTGGTCTTTCTTAGTTCGAACGAGCTCCAAAGCTGAACGAACCCAAATGTCAAGCATAGATTGATGTAATATGACACATTAAACCAATTGGAGAAGTTTGGGACCAAAGGAAAAGAATTTGGTCCAAGAATCATCCAACTTGACCAACTTCGTCCATTTTGGTCTTTCTTAGTTCCGACGAGCTCCAAAGCTGAACGAACCCAAATGTCAAGCATAGATTGATGTAATATGACACATTAAACCAATTGGAGAAGTTTGGGACCAAGGAAAGAGATTTGGTCCAAGAATCATCCAACTTGACCAAGTTCGTCCATTTTGGTCTTTCTTAGTTCCAACGTAGCTCCAAGCTGAACGAACCCAAATGTCAAGCATAGATTGATGTAATATGACACAATATAACCAATTGAGAAGTTTGGGACCAAGGAAAAGAGATTTGGTCCAAAATCATCCAACTTGACCAAGTTCGTCCATTTGGTTTCTCTTAGTTCCGAGTGCTCCAAAGCTGAACGAACCCAAATGTCAAGCATAGATTGATTTAATATGACACATTAAACCAATTGGAGAAGTTTGGGACCAAGGAAAAGAGATTTGGTCCAAGAATCATCCAACTTGACCAATTCGTCCATTTTGGTCTTTCTTAGTTCCGAACGTGCTCCAAAGCTGAACGAACCCAAATGTCAAGCATAGATTGATGTAATATGACACTTAAACCAATTGGAGAAGTTTGGGACCAAGGAAAAGAGATTTGGTCCAAGAATCATCCAACTTGACCAAGTTCGTCCATTTTTGGTCTTTCTTAGTTCCGACAGCTCCAAAGCTGAACGAACCCAAATGTCAAGCAAGATTGATGTAATATGACACATTAAACCAATTGGAGAAGTTTGGGACCAAGGAAAAGAGATTTGGTCCAAGAATCATCCAACTTAACCAAGTTCGTCCATTTTGGTCTTTCTTAGTTCGACGGCTCCAAAGCTGAACGAACCCAAATGTCAAGCATAGATTGATGTAATATGACACATTAAACAATTGGAGAAGTTTGGGACCAAGGAAAAGAGATTTGGTCCAAGAATCATCCAACTTGACCAAGTTCGTCCATTTTGGTCTTCTCTTAGTTTCGACGGGCTCCAAAGTTGAACGAACCCAAATGTCAAGCATAGATTGATGTAATATGACACATTAAACCAATTGGAGAAGTTTGGGACCAAGGAAAAGAGATTTGGTCCAAGAATCATCCAACTTGACCAAGTTCGTCCATTTTGGTCTTTCTTAGTTCTAATATAGCTCCAAAGCTGAACGAACCCAAATGTCAAGCATAGATTGATGTAATAGACACATTAAACCAATTGGAGAAGTTTGGGACCAAGGAAAAGATTTGGTCCAAGAATCATCCAACTTGACCAACTTCGTCCATTTTGGTCTTTCTTAGTTTCGATAGATCCAAAGCTGAACGAACCCAAATGTCAAGCATAGATTGATGTAATATGACACATTAAAACCAATTGGAGAAGTTTGGGACAAAGGAAAAGAGATTTGGTCCAAGAATCATCCAACTTGACCAAGTTCGTCCATTTTGGTCTTTCTTAGTTCGAGTAGCTCCAAAGCTGAACGAACCCAAATGTCAAGCATAGATTGATGTAATATGACACATTAAAACAATTGGAGAAGTTTGGGACCAAGGAAAAGAGATTTGGTCCAAGAATCATCCAACTTGACCAAGTTCGTCCATTTTGGTCTTTCTTAGTTCCGACTAGCTCCAAAGCTGAACGAACCCAAATGTCAAGCATAGATTGATGTAATATGACACATTAAACCAATTGGAGAAGTTTGGGACAAAGGAAAAAGATTTGGTCCAAGAATCATCCAACTTGACCAAGTTCGTCCATTTGGTCTTTCTTAGTTCCGAGTAGCTCCAAAGCTGAACGAACCCAAATGTCAAGCATAGATTGATGTAATATGACACATTAAACCAATTGGAGAAGTTTTGGGACCAAGGAAAAGAGATTTGGTCCAAGAATCATCCAACTTGACCAAGTTCGTCCATTTTGGTCTTTCTTAGTTCCAAGAGCTCCAAAGCTGAACGAACCCAATGTCAAGCATAGATTGATGTAATATGACAATTAAACCAATTGAGAAGTTTGGGACCAAGGAAAAGAGATTTGGTCCAAGAATCATCCAACTTGACCAACTTCGTCCATTTTGGTCTTTCTAGTTCGAGTAGCTCCAAAGCTGAACGAACCCAAATGTCAAGCATAGATTGATGTAATATGACACATTAAACCAATTGGAGAAGTTTGGGACCAAGGAAAAGAGATTTGGTCCAAGAATCATCCAACTTGACCAAGTTCGTCCATTTTGGTCTTTCTTAGTTCCGAGTAGCTCCAAAGCTGAACGAACCCAAATGTCAAGCATAGATTGATGTAATATGACACATTAAACCAATTGGAGAAGTTTGGGACAAGGAAAGAGATTTGGTCCAAGAATCATCCAACTTGACCAAGTTCGTCCATTTTGGTTTTCTTAGTTCCGTCGAGCTCCAAAGCTGAACGAACCCAAATGTCAAGCATAGATTGATGTAATATGACACATTAAACCAATTGGAGAAGTTTGGGACCAAGAAAAGAGATTTGTCCAAGAATCATCCAACTTGACCAACTTCGTCCATTTTGGTCTTTCTTAGTTCCGATAGATCCAAAGCTGAACGAACCCAAATGTCAAGCATAGATTGATGTAATATGACACATTAAACCAATTGGAGAAGTTTGGGACCAAGGAAAAGAGATTTGGTCCAAGAATCATCCAACTTGACCAAGTTCGTCCATTTTGGTCTTTCTTAGTTCCGAGAGCTCCAAAGCTGAACGAACCAAATGTCAAGCATAGATTGATGTAATATGACACACATTAAACCAATTGGAGAAGTTTGGGACCAGGAAAAGAGATTTGGTCCAAGAATCATCCAACTTGACCAAGTTCGTCCATTTTGGTCTTTCTCTAGTTCCGACGAGCTCCAAAGCTGAACGAACCCAAATGTCAAGCATAGATTGATGTAATATGACACATTAAACCAATTGGAGAAGTTTGGGACCAAGGAAAAGAGATTTGTCCAAGAATCATCCAACTTGACCAAGTTCGTCCATTTTGGTCTTTCTTAGTTCGACAGCTCCAAAGTGAACGAACCCAAATGTCAAGCATAGATTGATGTAATATGACACATTAAACCACATTGGAGAAGTTTGGGACCAAGGAAAAGAGATTTGGTCCAAGAATCATCCAACCAAGTTCGTCCATTTTGGTCTTTCTTAGTTCGACGAGCTCCAAAGCTGAACGAACCCAAATGTCAAGCATAGATTGATGTAATATGACACATTAAACCAATTGGAGAAGTTTGGGACCAAGGAAAAGAGATTTGGTCCAAGAATCATCCAACTTGACCAAGTTCGTTCGTCCATTTTGGTTCTTAGTTCCGAGAATAGCTCAAAGCTGAACGAACCCAAATGTCAAGCATAGATTGATGTAATATGACACATTAAACCAATTGGAGAAGTTTGGGACCAAGGAAAAGAGATTTTGGTCCAAGAATCATCCAACTTGACCAAGTTCGTCCATTTTGGTCTTTCTTAGTTCCGACGAGCTCTCATATAGCCAATTAACAAAAAGACTCCCAAAGCTAACGAACCAAGTAAGCATAGATTGATGTAATATGACACATTAAACCAATTGGAGAAGTTTGGGACCAAGGAAAAGAGATTTGGTCCAAGAATCATCCAACTTGACCAAGTTCGTCCATTTTGGTCTTTCTTAGTTCCGACGAGCTCCAAAGCTGAACGAACCCAAATGTCAAGCATAGATTGATGTAATATGACACATTAAACCAATTGGAGAAGTTTGGGACCAAGGAAAAGAGATTTGGTCCAAGAATCATCCAACTTGACCAAGTTCGTCCATTTTGGTCTTTCTTAGTTCCGACGAGCTCCAAAGCTGAACGAACCCAAATGTCAAGCATAGATTGATGTAATATGACACATTAAACCAATTGGAGAAGTTTGGGACCAAGGAAAAGAGATTTGGTCCAAGAATCATCCAACTTGACCAAGTTCGTCCATTTTGGTCTTTCTTAGTTCCGACGAGCTCCAAAGCTGAACGAACCCAAATGTCAAGCATAGATTGATGTAATATGACACATTAAACCAATTGGAGAAGTTTGGGACCAAGGAAAAGAGATTTGGTCCAAGAATCATCCAACTTGACCAAGTTCGTCCATTTTGGTCTTTCTTAGTTCCGACGAGCTCCAAAGCTGAACGAACCCAAATGTCAAGCATAGATTGATGTAATATGACACATTAAACCAATTGGAGAAGTTTGGGACCAAGGAAAAGAGATTTGGTCCAAGAATCATCCAACTTGACCAAGTTCGTCCATTTTGGTCTTTCTTAGTTCCGACTAGCTCCAAAGCTGAACGAACCCAAATGTCAAGCATAGATTGATGTAATATGACACATTAAACCAATTGGAGAAGTTTGGGACCAAGGAAAAGAGATTTGGTCCAAGAATCATCCAACTTGACCAAGTTCGTCCATTTTGGTCTTTCTTAGTTCCGACTAGCTCCAAAGCTGAACGAACCCAAATGTCAAGCATAGATTGATGTAATATGACACATTAAACCAATTGGAGAAGTTTGGGACCAAGGAAAAGAGATTTGGTCCAAGAATCATCCAACTTGACCAAGTTCGTCCATTTTGGTCTTTCTTAGTTCCGACGAGCTCCAAAGCTGAACGAACCCAAATGTCAAGCATAGATTGATGTAATATGACACATTAAACCAATTGGAGAAGTTTGGGACCAAGGAAAAGAGATTTGGTCCAAGAATCATCCAACTTGACCAAGTTCGTCCATTTTGGTCTTTCTTAGTTCCGACGAGCTCCAAAGCTGAACGAACCCAAATGTCAAGCATAGATTGATGTAATATGACACATTAAACCAATTGGAGAAGTTTGGGACCAAGGAAAAGAGATTTGGTCCAAGAATCATCCAACTTGACCAAGTTCGTCCATTTTGGTCTTTCTTAGTTCCGACGAGCTCCAAAGCTGAACGAACCCAAATGTCAAGCATAGATTGATGTAA
This sequence comes from Bauhinia variegata, assembly GCA_022379115.2. NCBI lineage: Eukaryota > Viridiplantae > Streptophyta > Magnoliopsida > Fabales > Fabaceae > Bauhinia > Bauhinia variegata. Next base: position 51,006 of record JAKRYI020000208.1, on the reverse strand, counting down.
TATGACACATTAAACCAATTGGAGAAGTTTGGGACCAAGGAAAAGAGATTTGGTCCAAGAATCATCCAACTTGACCAAGTTCGTCCATTTTGGTCTTTCTTAGTTCCGACGAGCTCCAAAGCTGAACGAACCCAAATGTCAAGCATAGATTGATGTAATATGACACATTAAACCAATTGGAGAAGTTTGGGACCAAGGAAAAGAGATTTGGTCCAAGAATCATCCAACTTGACCAAGTTCGTCCATTTTGGTCTTTCTTAGTTCCGACGAGCTCCAAAGCTGAACGAACCCAAATGTCAAGCATAGATTGATGTAATATGACACATTAAACCAATTGGAGAAGTTTGGGACCAAGGAAAAGAGATTTGGTCCAAGAATCATCCAACTTGACCAAGTTCGTCCATTTTGGTCTTTCTTAGTTCCGACGAGCTCCAAAGCTGAACGAACCCAAATGTCAAGCATAGATTGATGTAATATGACACATTAAACCAATTGGAGAAGTTTGGGACCAAGGAAAAGAGATTTGGTCCAAGAATCATCCAACTTGACCAAGTTCGTCCATTTTGGTCTTTCTTAGTTCCGACGAGCTCCAAAGCTGAACGAACCCAAATGTCAAGCATAGATTGATGTAATATGACACATTAAACCAATTGGAGAAGTTTGGGACCAAGGAAAAGAGATTTGGTCCAAGAATCATCCAACTTGACCAAGTTCGTCCATTTTGGTCTTTCTTAGTTCCGACGAGCTCCAAAGCTGAACGAACCCAAATGTCAAGCATAGATTGATGTAATATGACACATTAAACCAATTGGAGAAGTTTGGGACCAAGGAAAAGAGATTTGGTCCAAGAATCATCCAACTTGACCAAGTTCGTCCATTTTGGTCTTTCTTAGTTCCGAGTAGCTCCAAAGCTGAACGAACCCAAATGTCAAGCATAGATTGATGTAATATGACACATTAAACCAATTGGAGAAGTTTGGGACCAAGGAAAAGAGATTTGGTCCAAGAATCATCCAACTTGACCAAGTTCGTCCATTTTGGTCTTTCTTAGTTCCGACGAGCTCCAAAGCTGAACGAACCCAAATGTCAAGCATAGATTGATGTAATATGACACATTAAACCAATTGGAGAAGTTTGGGACCAAGGAAAAGAGATTTGGTCCAAGAATCATCCAACTTGACCAAGTTCGTCCATTTTGGTCTTTCTTAGTTCCGACGAGCTCCAAAGCTGAACGAACCCAAATGTCAAGCATAGATTGATGTAATATGACACATTAAACCAATTGGAGAAGTTTGGGACCAAGGAAAAGAGATTTGGTCCAAGAATCATCCAACTTGACCAAGTTCGTCCATTTTGGTCTTTCTTAGTTCCGACGAGCTCCAAAGCTGAACGAACCCAAATGTCAAGCATAGATTGATGTAATATGACACATTAAACCAATTGGAGAAGTTTGGGACCAAGGAAAAGAGATTTGGTCCAAGAATCATCCAACTTGACCAAGTTCGTCCATTTTGGTCTTTCTTAGTTCCGACGAGCTCCAAAGCTGAACGAACCCAAATGTCAAGCATAGATTGATGTAATATGACACATTAAACCAATTGGAGAAGTTTGGGACCAAGGAAAAGAGATTTGGTCCAAGAATCATCCAACTTGACCAAGTTCGTCCATTTTGGTCTTTCTTAGTTCCGACGAGCTCCAAAGCTGAACGAACCCAAATGTCAAGCATAGATTGATGTAATATGACACATTAAACCAATTGGAGAAGTTTGGGACCAAGGAAAAGAGATTTGGTCCAAGAATCATCCAACTTGACCAAGTTCGTCCATTTTGGTCTTTCTTAGTTCCGACGAGCTCCAAAGCTGAACGAACCCAAATGTCAAGCATAGATTGATGTAATATGACACATTAAACCAATTGGAGAAGTTTGGGACCAAGGAAAAGAGATTTGGTCCAAGAATCATCCAACTTGACCAAGTTCGTCCATTTTGGTCTTTCTTAGTTCCGACGAGCTCCAAAGCTGAACGAACCCAAATGTCAAGCATAGATTGATGTAATATGACACATTAAACCAATTGGAGAAGTTTGGGACCAAGGAAAAGAGATTTGGTCCAAGAATCATCCAACTTGACCAAGTTCGTCCATTTTGGTCTTTCTTAGTTCCGACGAGCTCCAAAGCTGAACGAACCCAAATGTCAAGCATAGATTGATGTAATATGACACATTAAACCAATTGGAGAAGTTTGGGACCAAGGAAAAGAGATTTGGTCCAAGAATCATCCAACTTGACCAAGTTCGTCCATTTTGGTCTTTCTTAGTTCCGACGAGCTCCAAAGCTGAACGAACCCAAATGTCAAGCATAGATTGATGTAATATGACACATTAAACCAATTGGAGAAGTTTGGGACCAAGGAAAAGAGATTTGGTCCAAGAATCATCCAACTTGACCAAGTTCGTCCATTTTGGTCTTTCTTAGTTCCGACGAGCTCCAAAGCTGAACGAACCCAAATGTCAAGCATAGATTGATGTAATATGACACATTAAACCAATTGGAGAAGTTTGGGACCAAGGAAAAGAGATTTGGTCCAAGAATCATCCAACTTGACCAAGTTCGTCCATTTTGGTCTTTCTTAGTTCCGACGAGCTCCAAAGCTGAACGAACCCAAATGTCAAGCATAGATTGATGTAATATGACACATTAAACCAATTGGAGAAGTTTGGGACCAAGGAAAAGAGATTTGGTCCAAGAATCATCCAACTTGACCAAGTTCGTCCATTTTGGTCTTTCTTAGTTCCGACGAGCTCCAAAGCTGAACGAACCCAAATGTCAAGCATAGATTGATGTAATATGACACATTAAACCAATTGGAGAAGTTTGGGACCAAGGAAAAGAGATTTGGTCCAAGAATCATCCAACTTGACCAAGTTCGTCCATTTTGGTCTTTCTTAGTTCCGACGAGCTCCAAAGCTGAACGAACCCAAATGTCAAGCATAGATTGATGTAATATGACACATTAAACCAATTGGAGAAGTTTGGGACCAAGGAAAAGAGATTTGGTCCAAGAATCATCCAACTTGACCAAGTTCGTCCATTTTGGTCTTTCTTAGTTCCGACGAGCTCCAAAGCTGAACGAACCCAAATGTCAAGCATAGATTGATGTAATATGACACATTAAACCAATTGGAGAAGTTTGGGACCAAGGAAAAGAGATTTGGTCCAAGAATCATCCAACTTGACCAAGTTCGTCCATTTTGGTCTTTCTTAGTTCCGACGAGCTCCAAAGCTGAACGAACCCAAATGTCAAGCATAGATTGATGTAATATGACACATTAAACCAATTGGAGAAGTTTGGGACCAAGGAAAAGAGATTTGGTCCAAGAATCATCCAACTTGACCAAGTTCGTCCATTTTGGTCTTTCTTAGTTCCGACGAGCTCCAAAGCTGAACGAACCCAAATGTCAAGCATAGATTGATGTAATATGACACATTAAACCAATTGGAGAAGTTTGGGACCAAGGAAAAGAGATTTGGTCCAAGAATCATCCAACTTGACCAAGTTCGTCCATTTTGGTCTTTCTTAGTTCCGACGAGCTCCAAAGCTGAACGAACCCAAATGTCAAGCATAGATTGATGTAATATGACACATTAAACCAATTGGAGAAGTTTGGGACCAAGGAAAAGAGATTTGGTCCAAGAATCATCCAACTTGACCAAGTTCGTCCATTTTGGTCTTTCTTAGTTCCGACGAGCTCCAAAGCTGAACGAACCCAAATGTCAAGCATAGATTGATGTAATATGACACATTAAACCAATTGGAGAAGTTTGGGACCAAGGAAAAGAGATTTGGTCCAAGAATCATCCAACTTGACCAAGTTCGTCCATTTTGGTCTTTCTTAGTTCCGACGAGCTCCAAAGCTGAACGAACCCAAATGTCAAGCATAGATTGATGTAATATGACACATTAAACCAATTGGAGAAGTTTGGGACCAAGGAAAAGAGATTTGGTCCAAGAATCATCCAACTTGACCAAGTTCGTCCATTTTGGTCTTTCTTAGTTCCGACTAGCTCCAAAGCTGAACGAACCCAAATGTCAAGCATAGATTGATGTAATATGACACATTAAACCAATTGGAGAAGTTTGGGACCAAGGAAAAGAGATTTGGTCCAAGAATCATCCAACTTGACCAAGTTCGTCCATTTTGGTCTTTCTTAGTTCCGACGAGCTCCAAAGCTGAACGAACCCAAATGTCAAGCATAGATTGATGTAATATGACACATTAAACCAATTGGAGAAGTTTGGGACCAAGGAAAAGAGATTTGGTCCAAGAATCATCCAACTTGACCAAGTTCGTCCATTTTGGTCTTTCTTAGTTCCGACGAGCTCCAAAGCTGAACGAACCCAAATGTCAAGCATAGATTGATGTAATATGACACATTAAACCAATTGGAGAAGTTTGGGACCAAGGAAAAGAGATTTGGTCCAAGAATCATCCAACTTGACCAAGTTCGTCCATTTTGGTCTTTCTTAGTTCCGACGAGCTCCAAAGCTGAACGAACCCAAATGTCAAGCATAGATTGATGTAATATGACACATTAAACCAATTGGAGAAGTTTGGGACCAAGGAAAAGAGATTTGGTCCAAGAATCATCCAACTTGACCAAGTTCGTCCATTTTGGTCTTTCTTAGTTCCGACTAGCTCCAAAGCTGAACGAACCCAAATGTCAAGCATAGATTGATGTAATATGACACATTAAACCAATTGGAGAAGTTTGGGACCAAGGAAAAGAGATTTGGTCCAAGAATCATCCAACTTGACCAAGTTCGTCCATTTTGGTCTTTCTTAGTTCCGACGAGCTCCAAAGCTGAACGAACCCAAATGTCAAGCATAGATTGATGTAATATGACACATTAAACCAATTGGAGAAGTTTGGGACCAAGGAAAAGAGATTTGGTCCAAGAATCATCCAACTTGACCAAGTTCGTCCATTTTGGTCTTTCTTAGTTCCGACGAGCTCCAAAGCTGAACGAACCCAAATGTCAAGCATAGATTGATGTAATATGACACATTAAACCAATTGGAGAAGTTTGGGACCAAGGAAAAGAGATTTGGTCCAAGAATCATCCAACTTGACCAAGTTCGTCCATTTTGGTCTTTCTTAGTTCCGACGAGCTCCAAAGCTGAACGAACCCAAATGTCAAGCATAGATTGATGTAATATGACACATTAAACCAATTGGAGAAGTTTGGGACCAAGGAAAAGAGATTTGGTCCAAGAATCATCCAACTTGACCAAGTTCGTCCATTTTGGTCTTTCTTAGTTCCGACTAGCTCCAAAGCTGAACGAACCCAAATGTCAAGCATAGATTGATGTAATATGACACATTAAACCAATTGGAGAAGTTTGGGACCAAGGAAAAGAGATTTGGTCCAAGAATCATCCAACTTGACCAAGTTCGTCCATTTTGGTCTTTCTTAGTTCCGACGAGCTCCAAAGCTGAACGAACCCAAATGTCAAGCATAGATTGATGTAATATGACACATTAAACCAATTGGAGAAGTTTGGGACCAAGGAAAAGAGATTTGGTCCAAGAATCATCCAACTTGACCAAGTTCGTCCATTTTGGTCTTTCTTAGTTCCGACGAGCTCCAAAGCTGAACGAACCCAAATGTCAAGCATAGATTGATGTAATATGACACATTAAACCAATTGGAGAAGTTTGGGACCAAGGAAAAGAGATTTGGTCCAAGAATCATCCAACTTGACCAAGTTCGTCCATTTTGGTCTTTCTTAGTTCCGACGAGCTCCAAAGCTGAACGAACCCAAATGTCAAGCATAGATTGATGTAATATGACACATTAAACCAATTGGAGAAGTTTGGGACCAAGGAAAAGAGATTTGGTCCAAGAATCATCCAACTTGACCAAGTTCGTCCATTTTGGTCTTTCTTAGTTCCGACGAGCTCCAAAGCTGAACGAACCCAAATGTCAAGCATAGATTGATGTAATATGACACATTAAACCAATTGGAGAAGTTTGGGACCAAGGAAAAGAGATTTGGTCCAAGAATCATCCAACTTGACCAAGTTCGTCCATTTTGGTCTTTCTTAGTTCCGACGAGCTCCAAAGCTGAACGAACCCAAATGTCAAGCATAGATTGATGTAATATGACACATTAAACCAATTGGAGAAGTTTGGGACCAAGGAAAAGAGATTTGGTCCAAGAATCATCCAACTTGACCAAGTTCGTCCATTTTGGTCTTTCTTAGTTCCGACGAGCTCCAAAGCTGAACGAACCCAAATGTCAAGCATAGATTGATGTAATATGACACATTAAACCAATTGGAGAAGTTTGGGACCAAGGAAAAGAGATTTGGTCCAAGAATCATCCAACTTGACCAAGTTCGTCCATTTTGGTCTTTCTTAGTTCCGACGAGCTCCAAAGCTGAACGAACCCAAATGTCAAGCATAGATTGATGTAATATGACACATTAAACCAATTGGAGAAGTTTGGGACCAAGGAAAAGAGATTTGGTCCAAGAATCATCCAACTTGACCAAGTTCGTCCATTTTGGTCTTTCTTAGTTCCGACTAGCTCCAAAGCTGAACGAACCCAAATGTCAAGCATAGATTGATGTAATATGACACATTAAACCAATTGGAGAAGTTTGGGACCAAGGAAAAGAGATTTGGTCCAAGAATCATCCAACTTGACCAAGTTCGTCCATTTTGGTCTTTCTTAGTTCCGACGAGCTCCAAAGCTGAACGAACCCAAATGTCAAGCATAGATTGATGTAATATGACACATTAAACCAATTGGAGAAGTTTGGGACCAAGGAAAAGAGATTTGGTCCAAGAATCATCCAACTTGACCAAGTTCGTCCATTTTGGTCTTTCTTAGTTCCGACGAGCTCCAAAGCTGAACGAACCCAAATGTCAAGCATAGATTGATGTAATATGACACATTAAACCAATTGGAGAAGTTTGGGACCAAGGAAAAGAGATTTGGTCCAAGAATCATCCAACTTGACCAAGTTCGTCCATTTTGGTCTTTCTTAGTTCCGACGAGCTCCAAAGCTGAACGAACCCAAATGTCAAGCATAGATTGATGTAATATGACACATTAAACCAATTGGAGAAGTTTGGGACCAAGGAAAAGAGATTTGGTCCAAGAATCATCCAACTTGACCAAGTTCGTCCATTTTGGTCTTTCTTAGTTCCGACGAGCTCCAAAGCTGAACGAACCCAAATGTCAAGCATAGATTGATGTAATATGACACATTAAACCAATTGGAGAAGTTTGGGACCAAGGAAAAGAGATTTGGTCCAAGAATCATCCAACTTGACCAAGTTCGTCCATTTTGGTCTTTCTTAGTTCCGACGAGCTCCAAAGCTGAACGAACCCAAATGTCAAGCATAGATTGATGTAATATGACACATTAAACCAATTGGAGAAGTTTGGGACCAAGGAAAAGAGATTTGGTCCAAGAATCATCCAACTTGACCAAGTTCGTCCATTTTGGTCTTTCTTAGTTCCGACGAGCTCCAAAGCTGAACGAACCCAAATGTCAAGCATAGATTGATGTAATATGACACATTAAACCAATTGGAGAAGTTTGGGACCAAGGAAAAGAGATTTGGTCCAAGAATCATCCAACTTGACCAAGTTCGTCCATTTTGGTCTTTCTTAGTTCCGACTAGCTCCAAAGCTGAACGAACCCAAATGTCAAGCATAGATTGATGTAATATGACACATTAAACCAATTGGAGAAGTTTGGGACCAAGGAAAAGAGATTTGGTCCAAGAATCATCCAACTTGACCAAGTTCGTCCATTTTGGTCTTTCTTAGTTCCGACGAGCTCCAAAGCTGAACGAACCCAAATGTCAAGCATAGATTGATGTAATATGACACATTAAACCAATTGGAGAAGTTTGGGACCAAGGAAAAGAGATTTGGTCCAAGAATCATCCAACTTGACCAAGTTCGTCCATTTTGGTCTTTCTTAGTTCCGACGAGCTCCAAAGCTGAACGAACCCAAATGTCAAGCATAGATTGATGTAATATGACACATTAAACCAATTGGAGAAGTTTGGGACCAAGGAAAAGAGATTTGGTCCAAGAATCATCCAACTTGACCAAGTTCGTCCATTTTGGTCTTTCTTAGTTCCGACGAGCTCCAAAGCTGAACGAACCCAAATGTCAAGCATAGATTGATGTAATATGACACATTAAACCAATTGGAGAAGTTTGGGACCAAGGAAAAGAGATTTGGTCCAAGAATCATCCAACTTGACCAAGTTCGTCCATTTTGGTCTTTCTTAGTTCCGACGAGCTCCAAAGCTGAACGAACCCAAATGTCAAGCATAGATTGATGTAATATGACACATTAAACCAATTGGAGAAGTTTGGGACCAAGGAAAAGAGATTTGGTCCAAGAATCATCCAACTTGACCAAGTTCGTCCATTTTGGTCTTTCTTAGTTCCGACGAGCTCCAAAGCTGAACGAACCCAAATGTCAAGCATAGATTGATGTAATATGACACATTAAACCAATTGGAGAAGTTTGGGACCAAGGAAAAGAGATTTGGTCCAAGAATCATCCAACTTGACCAAGTTCGTCCATTTTGGTCTTTCTTAGTTCCGACGAGCTCCAAAGCTGAACGAACCCAAATGTCAAGCATAGATTGATGTAATATGACACATTAAACCAATTGGAGAAGTTTGGGACCAAGGAAAAGAGATTTGGTCCAAGAATCATCCAACTTGACCAAGTTCGTCCATTTTGGTCTTTCTTAGTTCCGACTAGCTCCAAAGCTGAACGAACCCAAATGTCAAGCATAGATTGATGTAATATGACACATTAAACCAATTGGAGAAGTTTGGGACCAAGGAAAAGAGATTTGGTCCAAGAATCATCCAACTTGACCAAGTTCGTCCATTTTGGTCTTTCTTAGTTCCGACGAGCTCCAAAGCTGAACGAACCCAAATGTCAAGCATAGATTGATGTAATATGACACATTAAACCAATTGGAGAAGTTTGGGACCAAGGAAAAGAGATTTGGTCCAAGAATCATCCAACTTGACCAAGTTCGTCCATTTTGGTCTTTCTTAGTTCCGACGAGCTCCAAAGCTGAACGAACCCAAATGTCAAGCATAGATTGATGTAATATGACACATTAAACCAATTGGAGAAGTTTGGGACCAAGGAAAAGAGATTTGGTCCAAGAATCATCCAACTTGACCAAGTTCGTCCATTTTGGTCTTTCTTAGTTCCGACTAGCTCCAAAGCTGAACGAACCCAAATGTCAAGCATAGATTGATGTAATATGACACATTAAACCAATTGGAGAAGTTTGGGACCAAGGAAAAGAGATTTGGTCCAAGAATCATCCAACTTGACCAAGTTCGTCCATTTTGGTCTTTCTTAGTTCCGACGAGCTCCAAAGCTGAACGAACCCAAATGTCAAGCATAGATTGATGTAATATGACACATTAAACCAATTGGAGAAGTTTGGGACCAAGGAAAAGAGATTTGGTCCAAGAATCATCCAACTTGACCAAGTTCGTCCATTTTGGTCTTTCTTAGTTCCGACGAGCTCCAAAGCTGAACGAACCCAAATGTCAAGCATAGATTGATGTAATATGACACATTAAACCAATTGGAGAAGTTTGGGACCAAGGAAAAGAGATTTGGTCCAAGAATCATCCAACTTGACCAAGTTCGTCCATTTTGGTCTTTCTTAGTTCCGACGAGCTCCAAAGCTGAACGAACCCAAATGTCAAGCATAGATTGATGTAATATGACACATTAAACCAATTGGAGAAGTTTGGGACCAAGGAAAAGAGATTTGGTCCAAGAATCATCCAACTTGACCAAGTTCGTCCATTTTGGTCTTTCTTAGTTCCGACGAGCTCCAAAGCTGAACGAACCCAAATGTCAAGCATAGATTGATGTAATATGACACATTAAACCAATTGGAGAAGTTTGGGACCAAGGAAAAGAGATTTGGTCCAAGAATCATCCAACTTGACCAAGTTCGTCCATTTTGGTCTTTCTTAGTTCCGACGAGCTCCAAAGCTGAACGAACCCAAATGTCAAGCATAGATTGATGTAATATGACACATTAAACCAATTGGAGAAGTTTGGGACCAAGGAAAAGAGATTTGGTCCAAGAATCATCCAACTTGACCAAGTTCGTCCATTTTGGTCTTTCTTAGTTCCGACGAGCTCCAAAGCTGAACGAACCCAAATGTCAAGCATAGATTGATGTAATATGACACATTAAACCAATTGGAGAAGTTTGGGACCAAGGAAAAGAGATTTGGTCCAAGAATCATCCAACTTGACCAAGTTCGTCCATTTTGGTCTTTCTTAGTTCCGACTAGCTCCAAAGCTGAACGAACCCAAATGTCAAGCATAGATTGATGTAATATGACACATTAAACCAATTGGAGAAGTTTGGGACCAAGGAAAAGAGATTTGGTCCAAGAATCATCCAACTTGACCAAGTTCGTCCATTTTGGTCTTTCTTAGTTCCGACGAGCTCCAAAGCTGAACGAACCCAAATGTCAAGCATAGATTGATGTAATATGACACATTAAACCAATTGGAGAAGTTTGGGACCAAGGAAAAGAGATTTGGTCCAAGAATCATCCAACTTGACCAAGTTCGTCCATTTTGGTCTTTCTTAGTTCCGACGAGCTCCAAAGCTGAACGAACCCAAATGTCAAGCATAGATTGATGTAATATGACACATTAAACCAATTGGAGAAGTTTGGGACCAAGGAAAAGAGATTTGGTCCAAGAATCATCCAACTTGACCAAGTTCGTCCATTTTGGTCTTTCTTAGTTCCGACGAGCTCCAAAGCTGAACGAACCCAAATGTCAAGCATAGATTGATGTAATATGACACATTAAACCAATTGGAGAAGTTTGGGACCAAGGAAAAGAGATTTGGTCCAAGAATCATCCAACTTGACCAAGTTCGTCCATTTTGGTCTTTCTTAGTTCCGACGAGCTCCAAAGCTGAACGAACCCAAATGTCAAGCATAGATTGATGTAATATGACACATTAAACCAATTGGAGAAGTTTGGGACCAAGGAAAAGAGATTTGGTCCAAGAATCATCCAACTTGACCAAGTTCGTCCATTTTGGTCTTTCTTAGTTCCGACGAGCTCCAAAGCTGAACGAACCCAAATGTCAAGCATAGATTGATGTAATATGACACATTAAACCAATTGGAGAAGTTTGGGACCAAGGAAAAGAGATTTGGTCCAAGAATCATCCAACTTGACCAAGTTCGTCCATTTTGGTCTTTCTTAGTTCCGACGAGCTCCAAAGCTGAACGAACCCAAATGTCAAGCATAGATTGATGTAATATGACACATTAAACCAATTGGAGAAGTTTGGGACCAAGGAAAAGAGATTTGGTCCAAGAATCATCCAACTTGACCAAGTTCGTCCATTTTGGTCTTTCTTAGTTCCGACTAGCTCCAAAGCTGAACGAACCCAAATGTCAAGCATAGATTGATGTAATATGACACATTAAACCAATTGGAGAAGTTTGGGACCAAGGAAAAGAGATTTGGTCCAAGAATCATCCAACTTGACCAAGTTCGTCCATTTTGGTCTTTCTTAGTTCCGACGAGCTCCAAAGCTGAACGAACCCAAATGTCAAGCATAGATTGATGTAATATGACACATTAAACCAATTGGAGAAGTTTGGGACCAAGGAAAAGAGATTTGGTCCAAGAATCATCCAACTTGACCAAGTTCGTCCATTTTGGTCTTTCTTAGTTCCGACTAGCTCCAAAGCTGAACGAACCCAAATGTCAAGCATAGATTGATGTAATATGACACATTAAACCAATTGGAGAAGTTTGGGACCAAGGAAAAGAGATTTGGTCCAAGAATCATCCAACTTGACCAAGTTCGTCCATTTTGGTCTTTCTTAGTTCCGACTAGCTCCAAAGCTGAACGAACCCAAATGTCAAGCATAGATTGATGTAATATGACACATTAAACCAATTGGAGAAGTTTGGGACCAAGGAAAAGAGATTTGGTCCAAGAATCATCCAACTTGACCAAGTTCGTCCATTTTGGTCTTTCTTAGTTCCGACGAGCTCCAAAGCTGAACGAACCCAAATGTCAAGCATAGATTGATGTAATATGACACATTAAACCAATTGGAGAAGTTTGGGACCAAGGAAAAGAGATTTGGTCCAAGAATCATCCAACTTGACCAAGTTCGTCCATTTTGGTCTTTCTTAGTTCCGACGAGCTCCAAAGCTGAACGAACCCAAATGTCAAGCATAGATTGATGTAATATGACACATTAAACCAATTGGAGAAGTTTGGGACCAAGGAAAAGAGATTTGGTCCAAGAATCATCCAACTTGACCAAGTTCGTCCATTTTGGTCTTTCTTAGTTCCGACGAGCTCCAAAGCTGAACGAACCCAAATGTCAAGCATAGATTGATGTAATATGACACATTAAACCAATTGGAGAAGTTTGGGACCAAGGAAAAGAGATTTGGTCCAAGAATCATCCAACTTGACCAAGTTCGTCCATTTTGGTCTTTCTTAGTTCCGACGAGCTCCAAAGCTGAACGAACCCAAATGTCAAGCATAGATTGATGTAATATGACACATTAAACCAATTGGAGAAGTTTGGGACCAAGGAAAAGAGATTTGGTCCAAGAATCATCCAACTTGACCAAGTTCGTCCATTTTGGTCTTTCTTAGTTCCGACGAGCTCCAAAGCTGAACGAACCCAAATGTCAAGCATAGATTGATGTAATATGACACATTAAACCAATTGGAGAAGTTTGGGACCAAGGAAAAGAGATTTGGTCCAAGAATCATCCAACTTGACCAAGTTCGTCCATTTTGGTCTTTCTTAGTTCCGACTAGCTCCAAAGCTGAACGAACCCAAATGTCAAGCATAGATTGATGTAATATGACACATTAAACCAATTGGAGAAGTTTGGGACCAAGGAAAAGAGATTTGGTCCAAGAATCATCCAACTTGACCAAGTTCGTCCATTTTGGTCTTTCTTAGTTCCGACGAGCTCCAAAGCTGAACGAACCCAAATGTCAAGCATAGATTGATGTAATATGACACATTAAACCAATTGGAGAAGTTTGGGACCAAGGAAAAGAGATTTGGTCCAAGAATCATCCAACTTGACCAAGTTCGTCCATTTTGGTCTTTCTTAGTTCCGACGAGCTCCAAAGCTGAACGAACCCAAATGTCAAGCATAGATTGATGTAATATGACACATTAAACCAATTGGAGAAGTTTGGGACCAAGGAAAAGAGATTTGGTCCAAGAATCATCCAACTTGACCAAGTTCGTCCATTTTGGTCTTTCTTAGTTCCGACTAGCTCCAAAGCTGAACGAACCCAAATGTCAAGCATAGATTGATGTAATATGACACATTAAACCAATTGGAGAAGTTTGGGACCAAGGAAAAGAGATTTGGTCCAAGAATCATCCAACTTGACCAAGTTCGTCCATTTTGGTCTTTCTTAGTTCCGACGAGCTCCAAAGCTGAACGAACCCAAATGTCAAGCATAGATTGATGTAATATGACACATTAAACCAATTGGAGAAGTTTGGGACCAAGGAAAAGAGATTTGGTCCAAGAATCATCCAACTTGACCAAGTTCGTCCATTTTGGTCTTTCTTAGTTCCGACGAGCTCCAAAGCTGAACGAACCCAAATGTCAAGCATAGATTGATGTAATATGACACATTAAACCAATTGGAGAAGTTTGGGACCAAGGAAAAGAGATTTGGTCCAAGAATCATCCAACTTGACCAAGTTCGTCCATTTTGGTCTTTCTTAGTTCCGACGAGCTCCAAAGCTGAACGAACCCAAATGTCAAGCATAGATTGATGTAATATGACACATTAAACCAATTGGAGAAGTTTGGGACCAAGGAAAAGAGATTTGGTCCAAGAATCATCCAACTTGACCAAGTTCGTCCATTTTGGTCTTTCTTAGTTCCGACGAGCTCCAAAGCTGAACGAACCCAAATGTCAAGCATAGATTGATGTAATATGACACATTAAACCAATTGGAGAAGTTTGGGACCAAGGAAAAGAGATTTGGTCCAAGAATCATCCAACTTGACCAAGTTCGTCCATTTTGGTCTTTCTTAGTTCCGACGAGCTCCAAAGCTGAACGAACCCAAATGTCAAGCATAGATTGATGTAATATGACACATTAAACCAATTGGAGAAGTTTGGGACCAAGGAAAAGAGATTTGGTCCAAGAATCATCCAACTTGACCAAGTTCGTCCATTTTGGTCTTTCTTAGTTCCGACGAGCTCCAAAGCTGAACGAACCCAAATGTCAAGCATAGATTGATGTAATATGACACATTAAACCAATTGGAGAAGTTTGGGACCAAGGAAAAGAGATTTGGTCCAAGAATCATCCAACTTGACCAAGTTCGTCCATTTTGGTCTTTCTTAGTTCCGACTAGCTCCAAAGCTGAACGAACCCAAATGTCAAGCATAGATTGATGTAATATGACACATTAAACCAATTGGAGAAGTTTGGGACCAAGGAAAAGAGATTTGGTCCAAGAATCATCCAACTTGACCAAGTTCGTCCATTTTGGTCTTTCTTAGTTCCGACGAGCTCCAAAGCTGAACGAACCCAAATGTCAAGCATAGATTGATGTAATATGACACATTAAACCAATTGGAGAAGTTTGGGACCAAGGAAAAGAGATTTGGTCCAAGAATCATCCAACTTGACCAAGTTCGTCCATTTTGGTCTTTCTTAGTTCCGACGAGCTCCAAAGCTGAACGAACCCAAATGTCAAGCATAGATTGATGTAATATGACACATTAAACCAATTGGAGAAGTTTGGGACCAAGGAAAAGAGATTTGGTCCAAGAATCATCCAACTTGACCAAGTTCGTCCATTTTGGTCTTTCTTAGTTCCGACGAGCTCCAAAGCTGAACGAACCCAAATGTCAAGCATAGATTGATGTAATATGACACATTAAACCAATTGGAGAAGTTTGGGACCAAGGAAAAGAGATTTGGTCCAAGAATCATCCAACTTGACCAAGTTCGTCCATTTTGGTCTTTCTTAGTTCCGACGAGCTCCAAAGCTGAACGAACCCAAATGTCAAGCATAGATTGATGTAATATGACACATTAAACCAATTGGAGAAGTTTGGGACCAAGGAAAAGAGATTTGGTCCAAGAATCATCCAACTTGACCAAGTTCGTCCATTTTGGTCTTTCTTAGTTCCGACGAGCTCCAAAGCTGAACGAACCCAAATGTCAAGCATAGATTGATGTAATATGACACATTAAACCAATTGGAGAAGTTTGGGACCAAGGAAAAGAGATTTGGTCCAAGAATCATCCAACTTGACCAAGTTCGTCCATTTTGGTCTTTCTTAGTTCCGACGAGCTCCAAAGCTGAACGAACCCAAATGTCAAGCATAGATTGATGTAATATGACACATTAAACCAATTGGAGAAGTTTGGGACCAAGGAAAAGAGATTTGGTCCAAGAATCATCCAACTTGACCAAGTTCGTCCATTTTGGTCTTTCTTAGTTCCGACGAGCTCCAAAGCTGAACGAACCCAAATGTCAAGCATAGATTGATGTAATATGACACATTAAACCAATTGGAGAAGTTTGGGACCAAGGAAAAGAGATTTGGTCCAAGAATCATCCAACTTGACCAAGTTCGTCCATTTTGGTCTTTCTTAGTTCCGACGAGCTCCAAAGCTGAACGAACCCAAATGTCAAGCATAGATTGATGTAATATGACACATTAAACCAATTGGAGAAGTTTGGGACCAAGGAAAAGAGATTTGGTCCAAGAATCATCCAACTTGACCAAGTTCGTCCATTTTGGTCTTTCTTAGTTCCGACTAGCTCCAAAGCTGAACGAACCCAAATGTCAAGCATAGATTGATGTAATATGACACATTAAACCAATTGGAGAAGTTTGGGACCAAGGAAAAGAGATTTGGTCCAAGAATCATCCAACTTGACCAAGTTCGTCCATTTTGGTCTTTCTTAGTTCCGACGAGCTCCAAAGCTGAACGAACCCAAATGTCAAGCATAGATTGATGTAATATGACACATTAAACCAATTGGAGAAGTTTGGGACCAAGGAAAAGAGATTTGGTCCAAGAATCATCCAACTTGACCAAGTTCGTCCATTTTGGTCTTTCTTAGTTCCGACGAGCTCCAAAGCTGAACGAACCCAAATGTCAAGCATAGATTGATGTAATATGACACATTAAACCAATTGGAGAAGTTTGGGACCAAGGAAAAGAGATTTGGTCCAAGAATCATCCAACTTGACCAAGTTCGTCCATTTTGGTCTTTCTTAGTTCCGACGAGCTCCAAAGCTGAACGAACCCAAATGTCAAGCATAGATTGATGTAATATGACACATTAAACCAATTGGAGAAGTTTGGGACCAAGGAAAAGAGATTTGGTCCAAGAATCATCCAACTTGACCAAGTTCGTCCATTTTGGTCTTTCTTAGTTCCGAGAGCTCCAAAGCTGAACGAACCCAAATGTCAAGCATAGATTGATGTAATATGACACATTAAACCAATTGGAGAAGTTTGGGACCAAGGAAAAGAGATTTGGTCCAAGAATCATCCAACTTGACCAAGTTCGTCCATTTTGGTCTTTCTTAGTTCCGACGAGCTCCAAAGCTGAACGAACCCAAATGTCAAGCATAGATTGATGTAATATGACACATTAAACCAATTGGAGAAGTTTGGGACCAAGGAAAAGAGATTTGGTCCAAGAATCATCCAACTTGACCAAGTTCGTCCATTTTGGTCTTTCTTAGTTCCGACGAGCTCCAAAGCTGAACGAACCCAAATGTCAAGCATAGATTGATGTAATATGACACATTAAACCAATTGGAGAAGTTTGGGACCAAGGAAAAGAGATTTGGTCCAAGAATCATCCAACTTGACCAAGTTCGTCCATTTTGGTCTTTCTTAGTTCCGACGAGCTCCAAAGCTGAACGAACCCAAATGTCAAGCATAGATTGATGTAATATGACACATTAAACCAATTGGAGAAGTTTGGGACCAAGGAAAAGAGATTTGGTCCAAGAATCATCCAACTTGACCAAGTTCGTCCATTTTGGTCTTTCTTAGTTCCGACTAGCTCCAAAGCTGAACGAACCCAAATGTCAAGCATAGATTGATGTAATATGACACATTAAACCAATTGGAGAAGTTTGGGACCAAGGAAAAGAGATTTGGTCCAAGAATCATCCAACTTGACCAAGTTCGTCCATTTTGGTCTTTCTTAGTTCCGACGAGCTCCAAAGCTGAACGAACCCAAATGTCAAGCATAGATTGATGTAATATGACACATTAAACCAATTGGAGAAGTTTGGGACCAAGGAAAAGAGATTTGGTCCAAGAATCATCCAACTTGACCAAGTTCGTCCATTTTGGTCTTTCTTAGTTCCGACGAGCTCCAAAGCTGAACGAACCCAAATGTCAAGCATAGATTGATGTAATATGACACATTAAACCAATTGGAGAAGTTTGGGACCAAGGAAAAGAGATTTGGTCCAAGAATCATCCAACTTGACCAAGTTCGTCCATTTTGGTCTTTCTTAGTTCCGACGAGCTCCAAAGCTGAACGAACCCAAATGTCAAGCATAGATTGATGTAATATGACACATTAAACCAATTGGAGAAGTTTGGGACCAAGGAAAAGAGATTTGGTCCAAGAATCATCCAACTTGACCAAGTTCGTCCATTTTGGTCTTTCTTAGTTCCGACGAGCTCCAAAGCTGAACGAACCCAAATGTCAAGCATAGATTGATGTAATATGACACATTAAACCAATTGGAGAAGTTTGGGACCAAGGAAAAGAGATTTGGTCCAAGAATCATCCAACTTGACCAAGTTCGTCCATTTTGGTCTTTCTTAGTTCCGACGAGCTCCAAAGCTGAACGAACCCAAATGTCAAGCATAGATTGATGTAATATGACACATTAAACCAATTGGAGAAGTTTGGGACCAAGGAAAAGAGATTTGGTCCAAGAATCATCCAACTTGACCAAGTTCGTCCATTTTGGTCTTTCTTAGTTCCGACGAGCTCCAAAGCTGAACGAACCCAAATGTCAAGCATAGATTGATGTAATATGACACATTAAACCAATTGGAGAAGTTTGGGACCAAGGAAAAGAGATTTGGTCCAAGAATCATCCAACTTGACCAAGTTCGTCCATTTTGGTCTTTCTTAGTTCCGACGAGCTCCAAAGCTGAACGAACCCAAATGTCAAGCATAGATTGATGTAATATGACACATTAAACCAATTGGAGAAGTTTGGGACCAAGGAAAAGAGATTTGGTCCAAGAATCATCCAACTTGACCAAGTTCGTCCATTTTGGTCTTTCTTAGTTCCGACGAGCTCCAAAGCTGAACGAACCCAAATGTCAAGCATAGATTGATGTAATATGACACATTAAACCAATTGGAGAAGTTTGGGACCAAGGAAAAGAGATTTGGTCCAAGAATCATCCAACTTGACCAAGTTCGTCCATTTTGGTCTTTCTTAGTTCCGACGAGCTCCAAAGCTGAACGAACCCAAATGTCAAGCATAGATTGATGTAATATGACACATTAAACCAATTGGAGAAGTTTGGGACCAAGGAAAAGAGATTTGGTCCAAGAATCATCCAACTTGACCAAGTTCGTCCATTTTGGTCTTTCTTAGTTCCGACGAGCTCCAAAGCTGAACGAACCCAAATGTCAAGCATAGATTGATGTAATATGACACATTAAACCAATTGGAGAAGTTTGGGACCAAGGAAAAGAGATTTGGTCCAAGAATCATCCAACTTGACCAAGTTCGTCCATTTTGTCTTTCTTAGTTCCGAGTAGCTCCAAAGCTGAACGAACCCAAATGTCAAGCATAGATTGATGTAATATGACACATTAAACCAATTGGAGAAGTTTGGGACCAAGGAAAAGAGATTTGGTCCAAGAATCATCCAACTTGACCAAGTTCGTCCATTTTGGTCTTTCTTAGTTCCGACAGCTCCAAAGCTGAACGAACCCAAATGTCAAGCATAGATTGATGTAATATGACACATTAAACCAATTGGAGAAGTTTGGGACCAAGGAAAAGAGATTTGGTCCAAGAATCATCCAACTTGACCAAGTTCGTCCATTTTGGTCTTTCTTAGTTCCGAGTAATCCAAAGCTGAACGAACCCAAATGTCAAGCATAGATTGATGTAATATGACACATTAAACCAATGGAGAAGTTTGGGACCAAGGAAAAGAGATTTGGTCCAAGAATCATCCAACTTGACCAAGTTCGTCCATTTTTTGTCTTTCTTAGTTCCGAGAACTCAAAGCTGAACGAACCCAAATGGACGACTTGGTCAAGTTGGATGATTCTTGGACCAAATCTCTTTTCCTTGGTCCCAAACTTCTCCAATTGGTTTAATGTGTCATATTACATCAATCTATGCTTGACATTTGGGTTCGTTCAGCTTTGGAGCTCGTCGGAACTAAGAAAGACCAAAATGGACGAACTTGGTCAAGTTGGATGATTCTTGGACCAAATCTCTTTTCCTTGGTCCCAAACTTCTCCAATTGGTTTAATGTGTCATATTACATCAATCTATGCTTGACATTTGGGTTCGTTCAGCTTTGGAGCTCGTCGGAACTAAGAAAGACCAAAATGGACGAACTTGGTCAAGTTGGATGATTCTTGGACCAAATCTCTTTTCCTTGGTCCCAAACTTCTCCAATTGGTTTAATGTGTCATATTACATCAATCTATGCTTGACATTTGGGTTCGTTCAGCTTTGGAGCTCCGGAACTAAGAAAGACCAAAATGGACGAACTTGGTCAAGTTGGATGATTCTTGGACCAAATCTCTTTTCCTTGGTCCCAAACTTCTCCAATTGGTTTAATGTGTCATATTACATCAATCTATGCTTGACATTTGGTTCGTTCAGCTTTGGAGCTCGTCGAACTAAGAAAGACCAAAATGGACGAACTTGGTCAAGTTGGATGATTCTTGGACCAAATCTCTTTTCCTTGGTCCCAAACTTCTCCAATTGGTTTAATGTGTCATATTACATCAATCTATGCTTGACATTTGGGTTCGTTCAGCTTTGGAGCTCGTCGGAACTAAGAAAGACCAAAATGGACGAACTTGGTCAAGTTGGATGATTCTTGGACCAAATCTCTTTTCCTTGGTCCCAAACTTCTCCAATTGGTTTAATGTGTCATATTACATCAATCTATGCTTGACATTTGGGTTCGTTCAGCTTTGGAGCTCGTCGGAACTAAGAAAGACCAAAATGGACGAACTTGGTCAAGTTGGATGATTCTTGGACCAAATCTCTTTTCCTTGGTCCCAAACTTCTCCAATTGGTTTAATGTGTCATATTACATCAATCTATGCTTGACATTTGGGTTCGTTCAGCTTTGGAGCTATCGGAACTAAGAAAGACCAAAATGGACGAACTTGGTCAAGTTGGATGATTCTTGGACCAAATCTCTTTTCCTTGGTCCCAAACTTCTCCAATTGGTTTAATGTGTCATATTACATCAATCTATGCTTGACATTTGGGTTCGTTCAGCTTTGGAGCTCGTCGGAACTAAGAAAGACCAAAATGGACGAACTTGGTCAAGTTGGATGATTCTTGGACCAAATCTCTTTTCCTTGGTCCCAAACTTCTCCAATTGGTTTAATGTGTCATATTACATCAATCTATGCTTGACATTTGGGTTCGTTCAGCTTTGGAGCTCGTCGAACTAAGAAAGACCAAAATGGACGAACTTGGTCAAGTTGGATGATTCTTGGACCAAATCTCTTTTCCTTGGTCCCAAACTTCTCCAATTGGTTTAATGTGTCATATTACATCAATCTATGCTTGACATTTGGGTTCGTTCAGCTTTGGAGCTCTCGGAACTAAGAAAGACCAAAATGGACGAACTTGGTCAAGTTGGATGATTCTTGGACCAAATCTCTTTTCCTTGGTCCCAAACTTCTCCAATTGGTTTAATGTGTCATATTACATCAATCTATGCTTGACATTTGGGTTCGTTCAGCTTTGGAGCTCGTCGGAACTAAGAAAGACCAAAATGGACGAACTTGGTCAAGTTGGATGATTCTTGGACCAAATCTCTTTTCCTTGGTCCCAAACTTCTCCAATTGGTTTAATGTGTCATATTACATCAATCTATGCTTGACATTTGGGTTCGTTCAGCTTTGGAGCTCGTCGGAACTAAGAAAGACCAAAATGGACGAACTTGGTCAAGTTGGATGATTCTTGGACCAAATCTCTTTTCCTTGGTCCCAAACTTCTCCAATTGGTTTAATGTGTCATATTACATCAATCTATGCTTGACATTTGGGTTCGTTCAGCTTTGGAGCTCGTCGGAACTAAGAAAGACCAAAATGGACGAACTTGGTCAAGTTGGATGATTCTTGGACCAAATCTCTTTTCCTTGGTCCCAAACTTCTCCAATTGGTTTAATGTGTCATATTACATCAATCTATGCTTGACATTTGGGTTCGTTCAGCTTTGGAGCTCGTCGGAACTAAGAAAGACCAAAATGGACGAACTTGGTCAAGTTGGATGATTCTTGGACCAAATCTCTTTTCCTTGGTCCCAAACTTCTCCAATTGGTTTAATGTGTCATATTACATCAATCTATGCTTGACATTTGGGTTCGTTCAGCTTTGGAGCTAGTCGGAACTAAGAAAGACCAAAATGGACGAACTTGGTCAAGTTGGATGATTCTTGGACCAAATCTCTTTTCCTTGGTCCCAAACTTCTCCAATTGGTTTAATGTGTCATATTACATCAATCTATGCTTGACATTTGGGTTCGTTCAGCTTTGGAGCTAGTCGGAACTAAGAAAGACCAAAATGGACGAACTTGGTCAAGTTGGATGATTCTTGGACCAAATCTCTTTTCCTTGGTCCCAAACTTCTCCAATTGGTTTAATGTGTCATATTACATCAATCTATGCTTGACATTTGGGTTCGTTCAGCTTTGGAGCTCGTCGGAACTAAGAAAGACCAAAATGGACGAACTTGGTCAAGTTGGATGATTCTTGGACCAAATCTCTTTTCCTTGGTCCCAAACTTCTCCAATTGGTTTAATGTGTCATATTACATCAATCTATGCTTGACATTTGGGTTCGTTCAGCTTTGGAGCTCGTCGGAACTAAGAAAGACCAAAATGGACGAACTTGGTCAAGTTGGATGATTCTTGGACCAAATCTCTTTTCCTTGGTCCCAAACTTCTCCAATTGGTTTAATGTGTCATATTACATCAATCTATGCTTGACATTTGGGTTCGTTCAGCTTTGGAGCTCGTCGGAACTAAGAAAGACCAAAATGGACGAACTTGGTCAAGTTGGATGATTCTTGGACCAAATCTCTTTTCCTTGGTCCCAAACTTCTCCAATTGGTTTAATGTGTCATATTACATCAATCTATGCTTGACATTTGGGTTCGTTCAGCTTTGGAGCTCGTCGGAACTAAGAAAGACCAAAATGGACGAACTTGGTCAAGTTGGATGATTCTTGGACCAAATCTCTTTTCCTTGGTCCCAAACTTCTCCAATTGGTTTAATGTGTCATATTACATCAATCTATGCTTGACATTTGGGTTCGTTCAGCTTTGGAGCTCGTCGGAACTAAGAAAGACCAAAATGGACGAACTTGGTCAAGTTGGATGATTCTTGGACCAAATCTCTTTTCCTTGGTCCCAAACTTCTCCAATTGGTTTAATGTGTCATATTACATCAATCTATGCTTGACATTTGGGTTCGTTCAGCTTTGGAGCTCGTCGGAACTAAGAAAGACCAAAATGGACGAACTTGGTCAAGTTGGATGATTCTTGGACCAAATCTCTTTTCCTTGGTCCCAAACTTCTCCAATTGGTTTAATGTGTCATATTACATCAATCTATGCTTGACATTTGGGTTCGTTCAGCTTTGGAGCTCGTCGGAACTAAGAAAGACCAAAATGGACGAACTTGGTCAAGTTGGATGATTCTTGGACCAAATCTCTTTTCCTTGGTCCCAAACTTCTCCAATTGGTTTAATGTGTCATATTACATCAATCTATGCTTGACATTTGGGTTCGTTCAGCTTTGGAGCTCGTCGGAACTAAGAAAGACCAAAATGGACGAACTTGGTCAAGTTGGATGATTCTTGGACCAAATCTCTTTTCCTTGGTCCCAAACTTCTCCAATTGGTTTAATGTGTCATATTACATCAATCTATGCTTGACATTTGGGTTCGTTCAGCTTTGGAGCTCGTCGGAACTAAGAAAGACCAAAATG
The DNA here is from genome assembly GCA_022379115.2 of Bauhinia variegata. NCBI lineage: Eukaryota > Viridiplantae > Streptophyta > Magnoliopsida > Fabales > Fabaceae > Bauhinia > Bauhinia variegata. Next base: position 27,656 of record JAKRYI020000208.1, on the reverse strand, counting down.
GACGAACTTGGTCAAGTTGGATGATTCTTGGACCAAATCTCTTTTCCTTGGTCCCAAACTTCTCCAATTGGTTTAATGTGTCATATTACATCAATCTATGCTTGACATTTGGGTTCGTTCAGCTTTGGAGCTCGTCGGAACTAAGAAAGACCAAAATGGACGAACTTGGTCAAGTTGGATGATTCTTGGACCAAATCTCTTTTCCTTGGTCCCAAACTTCTCCAATTGGTTTAATGTGTCATATTACATCAATCTATGCTTGACATTTGGGTTCGTTCAGCTTTGGAGCTCGTCGGAACTAAGAAAGACCAAAATGGACGAACTTGGTCAAGTTGGATGATTCTTGGACCAAATCTCTTTTCCTTGGTCCCAAACTTCTCCAATTGGTTTAATGTGTCATATTACATCAATCTATGCTTGACATTTGGGTTCGTTCAGCTTTGGAGCTCGTCGGAACTAAGAAAGACCAAAATGGACGAACTTGGTCAAGTTGGATGATTCTTGGACCAAATCTCTTTTCCTTGGTCCCAAACTTCTCCAATTGGTTTAATGTGTCATATTACATCAATCTATGCTTGACATTTGGGTTCGTTCAGCTTTGGAGCTCGTCGGAACTAAGAAAGACCAAAATGGACGAACTTGGTCAAGTTGGATGATTCTTGGACCAAATCTCTTTTCCTTGGTCCCAAACTTCTCCAATTGGTTTAATGTGTCATATTACATCAATCTATGCTTGACATTTGGGTTCGTTCAGCTTTGGAGCTCGTCGAACTAAGAAAGACCAAAATGGACGAACTTGGTCAAGTTGGATGATTCTTGGACCAAATCTCTTTTCCTTGGTCCCAAACTTCTCCAATTGGTTTAATGTGTCATATTACATCAATCTATGCTTGACATTTGGGTTCGTTCAGCTTTGGAGCTCGTCGGAACTAAGAAAGACCAAAATGGACGAACTTGGTCAAGTTGGATGATTCTTGGACCAAATCTCTTTTCCTTGGTCCCAAACTTCTCCAATTGGTTTAATGTGTCATATTACATCAATCTATGCTTGACATTTGGGTTCGTTCAGCTTTGGAGCTCGTCGGAACTAAGAAAGACCAAAATGGACGAACTTGGTCAAGTTGGATGATTCTTGGACCAAATCTCTTTTCCTTGGTCCCAAACTTCTCCAATTGGTTTAATGTGTCATATTACATCAATCTATGCTTGACATTTGGGTTCGTTCAGCTTTGGAGCTCGTCGGAACTAAGAAAGACCAAAATGGACGAACTTGGTCAAGTTGGATGATTCTTGGACCAAATCTCTTTTCCTTGGTCCCAAACTTCTCCAATTGGTTTAATGTGTCATATTACATCAATCTATGCTTGACATTTGGGTTCGTTCAGCTTTGGAGCTCGTCGAACTAAGAAAGACCAAAATGGACGAACTTGGTCAAGTTGGATGATTCTTGGACCAAATCTCTTTTCCTTGGTCCCAAACTTCTCCAATTGGTTTAATGTGTCATATTACATCAATCTATGCTTGACATTTGGGTTCGTTCAGCTTTGGAGCTCGTCGGAACTAAGAAAGACCAAAATGGACGAACTTGGTCAAGTTGGATGATTCTTGGACCAAATCTCTTTTCCTTGGTCCCAAACTTCTCCAATTGGTTTAATGTGTCATATTACATCAATCTATGCTTGACATTTGGGTTCGTTCAGCTTTGGAGCTCGTCGGAACTAAGAAAGACCAAAATGGACGAACTTGGTCAAGTTGGATGATTCTTGGACCAAATCTCTTTTCCTTGGTCCCAAACTTCTCCAATTGGTTTAATGTGTCATATTACATCAATCTATGCTTGACATTTGGGTTCGTTCAGCTTTGGAGCTCGTCGGAACTAAGAAAGACCAAAATGGACGAACTTGGTCAAGTTGGATGATTCTTGGACCAAATCTCTTTTCCTTGGTCCCAAACTTCTCCAATTGGTTTAATGTGTCATATTACATCAATCTATGCTTGACATTTGGGTTCGTTCAGCTTTGGAGCTCGTCGGAACTAAGAAAGACCAAAATGGACGAACTTGGTCAAGTTGGATGATTCTTGGACCAAATCTCTTTTCCTTGGTCCCAAACTTCTCCAATTGGTTTAATGTGTCATATTACATCAATCTATGCTTGACATTTGGGTTCGTTCAGCTTTGGAGCTCTCGAACTAAGAAAGACCAAAATGGACGAACTTGGTCAAGTTGGATGATTCTTGGACCAAATCTCTTTTCCTTGGTCCCAAACTTCTCCAATTGGTTTAATGTGTCATATTACATCAATCTATGCTTGACATTTGGGTTCGTTCAGCTTTGGAGCTCGTCGGAACTAAGAAAGACCAAAATGGACGAACTTGGTCAAGTTGGATGATTCTTGGACCAAATCTCTTTTCCTTGGTCCCAAACTTCTCCAATTGGTTTAATGTGTCATATTACATCAATCTATGCTTGACATTTGGGTTCGTTCAGCTTTGGAGCTCGTCGGAACTAAGAAAGACCAAAATGGACGAACTTGGTCAAGTTGGATGATTCTTGGACCAAATCTCTTTTCCTTGGTCCCAAACTTCTCCAATTGGTTTAATGTGTCATATTACATCAATCTATGCTTGACATTTGGGTTCGTTCAGCTTTGGAGCTCGTCGGAACTAAGAAAGACCAAAATGGACGAACTTGGTCAAGTTGGATGATTCTTGGACCAAATCTCTTTTCCTTGGTCCCAAACTTCTCCAATTGGTTTAATGTGTCATATTACATCAATCTATGCTTGACATTTGGGTTCGTTCAGCTTTGGAGCTCGTCGGAACTAAGAAAGACCAAAATGGACGAACTTGGTCAAGTTGGATGATTCTTGGACCAAATCTCTTTTCCTTGGTCCCAAACTTCTCCAATTGGTTTAATGTGTCATATTACATCAATCTATGCTTGACATTTGGGTTCGTTCAGCTTTGGAGCTCGTCGGAACTAAGAAAGACCAAAATGGACGAACTTGGTCAAGTTGGATGATTCTTGGACCAAATCTCTTTTCCTTGGTCCCAAACTTCTCCAATTGGTTTAATGTGTCATATTACATCAATCTATGCTTGACATTTGGGTTCGTTCAGCTTTGGAGCTCGTCGGAACTAAGAAAGACCAAAATGGACGAACTTGGTCAAGTTGGATGATTCTTGGACCAAATCTCTTTTCCTTGGTCCCAAACTTCTCCAATTGGTTTAATGTGTCATATTACATCAATCTATGCTTGACATTTGGGTTCGTTCAGCTTTGGAGCTCGTCGGAACTAAGAAAGACCAAAATGGACGAACTTGGTCAAGTTGGATGATTCTTGGACCAAATCTCTTTTCCTTGGTCCCAAACTTCTCCAATTGGTTTAATGTGTCATATTACATCAATCTATGCTTGACATTTGGGTTCGTTCAGCTTTGGAGCTCGTCGGAACTAAGAAAGACCAAAATGGACGAACTTGGTCAAGTTGGATGATTCTTGGACCAAATCTCTTTTCCTTGGTCCCAAACTTCTCCAATTGGTTTAATGTGTCATATTACATCAATCTATGCTTGACATTTGGGTTCGTTCAGCTTTGGAGCTCGTCGGAACTAAGAAAGACCAAAATGGACGAACTTGGTCAAGTTGGATGATTCTTGGACCAAATCTCTTTTCCTTGGTCCCAAACTTCTCCAATTGGTTTAATGTGTCATATTACATCAATCTATGCTTGACATTTGGGTTCGTTCAGCTTTGGAGCTCGTCGGAACTAAGAAAGACCAAAATGGACGAACTTGGTCAAGTTGGATGATTCTTGGACCAAATCTCTTTTCCTTGGTCCCAAACTTCTCCAATTGGTTTAATGTGTCATATTACATCAATCTATGCTTGACATTTGGGTTCGTTCAGCTTTGGAGCTCGTCGGAACTAAGAAAGACCAAAATGGACGAACTTGGTCAAGTTGGATGATTCTTGGACCAAATCTCTTTTCCTTGGTCCCAAACTTCTCCAATTGGTTTAATGTGTCATATTACATCAATCTATGCTTGACATTTGGGTTCGTTCAGCTTTGGAGCTCGTCGGAACTAAGAAAGACCAAAATGGACGAACTTGGTCAAGTTGGATGATTCTTGGACCAAATCTCTTTTCCTTGGTCCCAAACTTCTCCAATTGGTTTAATGTGTCATATTACATCAATCTATGCTTGACATTTGGGTTCGTTCAGCTTTGGAGCTCGTCGGAACTAAGAAAGACCAAAATGGACGAACTTGGTCAAGTTGGATGATTCTTGGACCAAATCTCTTTTCCTTGGTCCCAAACTTCTCCAATTGGTTTAATGTGTCATATTACATCAATCTATGCTTGACATTTGGGTTCGTTCAGCTTTGGAGCTCGTCGGAACTAAGAAAGACCAAAATGGACGAACTTGGTCAAGTTGGATGATTCTTGGACCAAATCTCTTTTCCTTGGTCCCAAACTTCTCCAATTGGTTTAATGTGTCATATTACATCAATCTATGCTTGACATTTGGGTTCGTTCAGCTTTGGAGCTCGTCGGAACTAAGAAAGACCAAAATGGACGAACTTGGTCAAGTTGGATGATTCTTGGACCAAATCTCTTTTCCTTGGTCCCAAACTTCTCCAATTGGTTTAATGTGTCATATTACATCAATCTATGCTTGACATTTGGGTTCGTTCAGCTTTGGAGCTCGTCGGAACTAAGAAAGACCAAAATGGACGAACTTGGTCAAGTTGGATGATTCTTGGACCAAATCTCTTTTCCTTGGTCCCAAACTTCTCCAATTGGTTTAATGTGTCATATTACATCAATCTATGCTTGACATTTGGGTTCGTTCAGCTTTGGAGCTCGTCGGAACTAAGAAAGACCAAAATGGACGAACTTGGTCAAGTTGGATGATTCTTGGACCAAATCTCTTTTCCTTGGTCCCAAACTTCTCCAATTGGTTTAATGTGTCATATTACATCAATCTATGCTTGACATTTGGGTTCGTTCAGCTTTGGAGCTCGTCGGAACTAAGAAAGACCAAAATGGACGAACTTGGTCAAGTTGGATGATTCTTGGACCAAATCTCTTTTCCTTGGTCCCAAACTTCTCCAATTGGTTTAATGTGTCATATTACATCAATCTATGCTTGACATTTGGGTTCGTTCAGCTTTGGAGCTCGTCGGAACTAAGAAAGACCAAAATGGACGAACTTGGTCAAGTTGGATGATTCTTGGACCAAATCTCTTTTCCTTGGTCCCAAACTTCTCCAATTGGTTTAATGTGTCATATTACATCAATCTATGCTTGACATTTGGGTTCGTTCAGCTTTGGAGCTCGTCGGAACTAAGAAAGACCAAAATGGACGAACTTGGTCAAGTTGGATGATTCTTGGACCAAATCTCTTTTCCTTGGTCCCAAACTTCTCCAATTGGTTTAATGTGTCATATTACATCAATCTATGCTTGACATTTGGGTTCGTTCAGCTTTGGAGCTCGTCGGAACTAAGAAAGACCAAAATGGACGAACTTGGTCAAGTTGGATGATTCTTGGACCAAATCTCTTTTCCTTGGTCCCAAACTTCTCCAATTGGTTTAATGTGTCATATTACATCAATCTATGCTTGACATTTGGGTTCGTTCAGCTTTGGAGCTCGTCGGAACTAAGAAAGACCAAAATGGACGAACTTGGTCAAGTTGGATGATTCTTGGACCAAATCTCTTTTCCTTGGTCCCAAACTTCTCCAATTGGTTTAATGTGTCATATTACATCAATCTATGCTTGACATTTGGGTTCGTTCAGCTTTGGAGCTCGTCGGAACTAAGAAAGACCAAAATGGACGAACTTGGTCAAGTTGGATGATTCTTGGACCAAATCTCTTTTCCTTGGTCCCAAACTTCTCCAATTGGTTTAATGTGTCATATTACATCAATCTATGCTTGACATTTGGGTTCGTTCAGCTTTGGAGCTCGTCGGAACTAAGAAAGACCAAAATGGACGAACTTGGTCAAGTTGGATGATTCTTGGACCAAATCTCTTTTCCTTGGTCCCAAACTTCTCCAATTGGTTTAATGTGTCATATTACATCAATCTATGCTTGACATTTGGGTTCGTTCAGCTTTGGAGCTCGTCGGAACTAAGAAAGACCAAAATGGACGAACTTGGTCAAGTTGGATGATTCTTGGACCAAATCTCTTTTCCTTGGTCCCAAACTTCTCCAATTGGTTTAATGTGTCATATTACATCAATCTATGCTTGACATTTGGGTTCGTTCAGCTTTGGAGCTCGTCGGAACTAAGAAAGACCAAAATGGACGAACTTGGTCAAGTTGGATGATTCTTGGACCAAATCTCTTTTCCTTGGTCCCAAACTTCTCCAATTGGTTTAATGTGTCATATTACATCAATCTATGCTTGACATTTGGGTTCGTTCAGCTTTGGAGCTCGTCGGAACTAAGAAAGACCAAAATGGACGAACTTGGTCAAGTTGGATGATTCTTGGACCAAATCTCTTTTCCTTGGTCCCAAACTTCTCCAATTGGTTTAATGTGTCATATTACATCAATCTATGCTTGACATTTGGGTTCGTTCAGCTTTGGAGCTCGTCGGAACTAAGAAAGACCAAAATGGACGAACTTGGTCAAGTTGGATGATTCTTGGACCAAATCTCTTTTCCTTGGTCCCAAACTTCTCCAATTGGTTTAATGTGTCATATTACATCAATCTATGCTTGACATTTGGGTTCGTTCAGCTTTGGAGCTCGTCGGAACTAAGAAAGACCAAAATGGACGAACTTGGTCAAGTTGGATGATTCTTGGACCAAATCTCTTTTCCTTGGTCCCAAACTTCTCCAATTGGTTTAATGTGTCATATTACATCAATCTATGCTTGACATTTGGGTTCGTTCAGCTTTGGAGCTCGTCGGAACTAAGAAAGACCAAAATGGACGAACTTGGTCAAGTTGGATGATTCTTGGACCAAATCTCTTTTCCTTGGTCCCAAACTTCTCCAATTGGTTTAATGTGTCATATTACATCAATCTATGCTTGACATTTGGGTTCGTTCAGCTTTGGAGCTCGTCGGAACTAAGAAAGACCAAAATGGACGAACTTGGTCAAGTTGGATGATTCTTGGACCAAATCTCTTTTCCTTGGTCCCAAACTTCTCCAATTGGTTTAATGTGTCATATTACATCAATCTATGCTTGACATTTGGGTTCGTTCAGCTTTGGAGCTCGTCGGAACTAAGAAAGACCAAAATGGACGAACTTGGTCAAGTTGGATGATTCTTGGACCAAATCTCTTTTCCTTGGTCCCAAACTTCTCCAATTGGTTTAATGTGTCATATTACATCAATCTATGCTTGACATTTGGGTTCGTTCAGCTTTGGAGCTCGTCGGAACTAAGAAAGACCAAAATGGACGAACTTGGTCAAGTTGGATGATTCTTGGACCAAATCTCTTTTCCTTGGTCCCAAACTTCTCCAATTGGTTTAATGTGTCATATTACATCAATCTATGCTTGACATTTGGGTTCGTTCAGCTTTGGAGCTCGTCGGAACTAAGAAAGACCAAAATGGACGAACTTGGTCAAGTTGGATGATTCTTGGACCAAATCTCTTTTCCTTGGTCCCAAACTTCTCCAATTGGTTTAATGTGTCATATTACATCAATCTATGCTTGACATTTGGGTTCGTTCAGCTTTGGAGCTCGTCGGAACTAAGAAAGACCAAAATGGACGAACTTGGTCAAGTTGGATGATTCTTGGACCAAATCTCTTTTCCTTGGTCCCAAACTTCTCCAATTGGTTTAATGTGTCATATTACATCAATCTATGCTTGACATTTGGGTTCGTTCAGCTTTGGAGCTCGTCGGAACTAAGAAAGACCAAAATGGACGAACTTGGTCAAGTTGGATGATTCTTGGACCAAATCTCTTTTCCTTGGTCCCAAACTTCTCCAATTGGTTTAATGTGTCATATTACATCAATCTATGCTTGACATTTGGGTTCGTTCAGCTTTGGAGCTCGTCGGAACTAAGAAAGACCAAAATGGACGAACTTGGTCAAGTTGGATGATTCTTGGACCAAATCTCTTTTCCTTGGTCCCAAACTTCTCCAATTGGTTTAATGTGTCATATTACATCAATCTATGCTTGACATTTGGGTTCGTTCAGCTTTGGAGCTCGTCGGAACTAAGAAAGACCAAAATGGACGAACTTGGTCAAGTTGGATGATTCTTGGACCAAATCTCTTTTCCTTGGTCCCAAACTTCTCCAATTGGTTTAATGTGTCATATTACATCAATCTATGCTTGACATTTGGGTTCGTTCAGCTTTGGAGCTCGTCGGAACTAAGAAAGACCAAAATGGACGAACTTGGTCAAGTTGGATGATTCTTGGACCAAATCTCTTTTCCTTGGTCCCAAACTTCTCCAATTGGTTTAATGTGTCATATTACATCAATCTATGCTTGACATTTGGGTTCGTTCAGCTTTGGAGCTCGTCGGAACTAAGAAAGACCAAAATGGACGAACTTGGTCAAGTTGGATGATTCTTGGACCAAATCTCTTTTCCTTGGTCCCAAACTTCTCCAATTGGTTTAATGTGTCATATTACATCAATCTATGCTTGACATTTGGGTTCGTTCAGCTTTGGAGCTCGTCGGAACTAAGAAAGACCAAAATGGACGAACTTGGTCAAGTTGGATGATTCTTGGACCAAATCTCTTTTCCTTGGTCCCAAACTTCTCCAATTGGTTTAATGTGTCATATTACATCAATCTATGCTTGACATTTGGGTTCGTTCAGCTTTGGAGCTCGTCGGAACTAAGAAAGACCAAAATGGACGAACTTGGTCAAGTTGGATGATTCTTGGACCAAATCTCTTTTCCTTGGTCCCAAACTTCTCCAATTGGTTTAATGTGTCATATTACATCAATCTATGCTTGACATTTGGGTTCGTTCAGCTTTGGAGCTCGTCGGAACTAAGAAAGACCAAAATGGACGAACTTGGTCAAGTTGGATGATTCTTGGACCAAATCTCTTTTCCTTGGTCCCAAACTTCTCCAATTGGTTTAATGTGTCATATTACATCAATCTATGCTTGACATTTGGGTTCGTTCAGCTTTGGAGCTCGTCGGAACTAAGAAAGACCAAAATGGACGAACTTGGTCAAGTTGGATGATTCTTGGACCAAATCTCTTTTCCTTGGTCCCAAACTTCTCCAATTGGTTTAATGTGTCATATTACATCAATCTATGCTTGACATTTGGGTTCGTTCAGCTTTGGAGCTCGTCGGAACTAAGAAAGACCAAAATGGACGAACTTGGTCAAGTTGGATGATTCTTGGACCAAATCTCTTTTCCTTGGTCCCAAACTTCTCCAATTGGTTTAATGTGTCATATTACATCAATCTATGCTTGACATTTGGGTTCGTTCAGCTTTGGAGCTCGTCGGAACTAAGAAAGACCAAAATGGACGAACTTGGTCAAGTTGGATGATTCTTGGACCAAATCTCTTTTCCTTGGTCCCAAACTTCTCCAATTGGTTTAATGTGTCATATTACATCAATCTATGCTTGACATTTGGGTTCGTTCAGCTTTGGAGCTCGTCGGAACTAAGAAAGACCAAAATGGACGAACTTGGTCAAGTTGGATGATTCTTGGACCAAATCTCTTTTCCTTGGTCCCAAACTTCTCCAATTGGTTTAATGTGTCATATTACATCAATCTATGCTTGACATTTGGGTTCGTTCAGCTTTGGAGCTCGTCGGAACTAAGAAAGACCAAAATGGACGAACTTGGTCAAGTTGGATGATTCTTGGACCAAATCTCTTTTCCTTGGTCCCAAACTTCTCCAATTGGTTTAATGTGTCATATTACATCAATCTATGCTTGACATTTGGGTTCGTTCAGCTTTGGAGCTCGTCGGAACTAAGAAAGACCAAAATGGACGAACTTGGTCAAGTTGGATGATTCTTGGACCAAATCTCTTTTCCTTGGTCCCAAACTTCTCCAATTGGTTTAATGTGTCATATTACATCAATCTATGCTTGACATTTGGGTTCGTTCAGCTTTGGAGCTCGTCGGAACTAAGAAAGACCAAAATGGACGAACTTGGTCAAGTTGGATGATTCTTGGACCAAATCTCTTTTCCTTGGTCCCAAACTTCTCCAATTGGTTTAATGTGTCATATTACATCAATCTATGCTTGACATTTGGGTTCGTTCAGCTTTGGAGCTCGTCGGAACTAAGAAAGACCAAAATGGACGAACTTGGTCAAGTTGGATGATTCTTGGACCAAATCTCTTTTCCTTGGTCCCAAACTTCTCCAATTGGTTTAATGTGTCATATTACATCAATCTATGCTTGACATTTGGGTTCGTTCAGCTTTGGAGCTCGTCGGAACTAAGAAAGACCAAAATGGACGAACTTGGTCAAGTTGGATGATTCTTGGACCAAATCTCTTTTCCTTGGTCCCAAACTTCTCCAATTGGTTTAATGTGTCATATTACATCAATCTATGCTTGACATTTGGGTTCGTTCAGCTTTGGAGCTCGTCGGAACTAAGAAAGACCAAAATGGACGAACTTGGTCAAGTTGGATGATTCTTGGACCAAATCTCTTTTCCTTGGTCCCAAACTTCTCCAATTGGTTTAATGTGTCATATTACATCAATCTATGCTTGACATTTGGGTTCGTTCAGCTTTGGAGCTCGTCGGAACTAAGAAAGACCAAAATGGACGAACTTGGTCAAGTTGGATGATTCTTGGACCAAATCTCTTTTCCTTGGTCCCAAACTTCTCCAATTGGTTTAATGTGTCATATTACATCAATCTATGCTTGACATTTGGGTTCGTTCAGCTTTGGAGCTCGTCGGAACTAAGAAAGACCAAAATGGACGAACTTGGTCAAGTTGGATGATTCTTGGACCAAATCTCTTTTCCTTGGTCCCAAACTTCTCCAATTGGTTTAATGTGTCATATTACATCAATCTATGCTTGACATTTGGGTTCGTTCAGCTTTGGAGCTCGTCGGAACTAAGAAAGACCAAAATGGACGAACTTGGTCAAGTTGGATGATTCTTGGACCAAATCTCTTTTCCTTGGTCCCAAACTTCTCCAATTGGTTTAATGTGTCATATTACATCAATCTATGCTTGACATTTGGGTTCGTTCAGCTTTGGAGCTCGTCGGAACTAAGAAAGACCAAAATGGACGAACTTGGTCAAGTTGGATGATTCTTGGACCAAATCTCTTTTCCTTGGTCCCAAACTTCTCCAATTGGTTTAATGTGTCATATTACATCAATCTATGCTTGACATTTGGGTTCGTTCAGCTTTGGAGCTCGTCGGAACTAAGAAAGACCAAAATGGACGAACTTGGTCAAGTTGGATGATTCTTGGACCAAATCTCTTTTCCTTGGTCCCAAACTTCTCCAATTGGTTTAATGTGTCATATTACATCAATCTATGCTTGACATTTGGGTTCGTTCAGCTTTGGAGCTCGTCGGAACTAAGAAAGACCAAAATGGACGAACTTGGTCAAGTTGGATGATTCTTGGACCAAATCTCTTTTCCTTGGTCCCAAACTTCTCCAATTGGTTTAATGTGTCATATTACATCAATCTATGCTTGACATTTGGGTTCGTTCAGCTTTGGAGCTCGTCGGAACTAAGAAAGACCAAAATGGACGAACTTGGTCAAGTTGGATGATTCTTGGACCAAATCTCTTTTCCTTGGTCCCAAACTTCTCCAATTGGTTTAATGTGTCATATTACATCAATCTATGCTTGACATTTGGGTTCGTTCAGCTTTGGAGCTCGTCGGAACTAAGAAAGACCAAAATGGACGAACTTGGTCAAGTTGGATGATTCTTGGACCAAATCTCTTTTCCTTGGTCCCAAACTTCTCCAATTGGTTTAATGTGTCATATTACATCAATCTATGCTTGACATTTGGGTTCGTTCAGCTTTGGAGCTCGTCGGAACTAAGAAAGACCAAAATGGACGAACTTGGTCAAGTTGGATGATTCTTGGACCAAATCTCTTTTCCTTGGTCCCAAACTTCTCCAATTGGTTTAATGTGTCATATTACATCAATCTATGCTTGACATTTGGGTTCGTTCAGCTTTGGAGCTCGTCGGAACTAAGAAAGACCAAAATGGACGAACTTGGTCAAGTTGGATGATTCTTGGACCAAATCTCTTTTCCTTGGTCCCAAACTTCTCCAATTGGTTTAATGTGTCATATTACATCAATCTATGCTTGACATTTGGGTTCGTTCAGCTTTGGAGCTCGTCGGAACTAAGAAAGACCAAAATGGACGAACTTGGTCAAGTTGGATGATTCTTGGACCAAATCTCTTTTCCTTGGTCCCAAACTTCTCCAATTGGTTTAATGTGTCATATTACATCAATCTATGCTTGACATTTGGGTTCGTTCAGCTTTGGAGCTCGTCGGAACTAAGAAAGACCAAAATGGACGAACTTGGTCAAGTTGGATGATTCTTGGACCAAATCTCTTTTCCTTGGTCCCAAACTTCTCCAATTGGTTTAATGTGTCATATTACATCAATCTATGCTTGACATTTGGGTTCGTTCAGCTTTGGAGCTCGTCGGAACTAAGAAAGACCAAAATGGACGAACTTGGTCAAGTTGGATGATTCTTGGACCAAATCTCTTTTCCTTGGTCCCAAACTTCTCCAATTGGTTTAATGTGTCATATTACATCAATCTATGCTTGACATTTGGGTTCGTTCAGCTTTGGAGCTCGTCGGAACTAAGAAAGACCAAAATGGACGAACTTGGTCAAGTTGGATGATTCTTGGACCAAATCTCTTTTCCTTGGTCCCAAACTTCTCCAATTGGTTTAATGTGTCATATTACATCAATCTATGCTTGACATTTGGGTTCGTTCAGCTTTGGAGCTCGTCGGAACTAAGAAAGACCAAAATGGACGAACTTGGTCAAGTTGGATGATTCTTGGACCAAATCTCTTTTCCTTGGTCCCAAACTTCTCCAATTGGTTTAATGTGTCATATTACATCAATCTATGCTTGACATTTGGGTTCGTTCAGCTTTGGAGCTCGTCGGAACTAAGAAAGACCAAAATGGACGAACTTGGTCAAGTTGGATGATTCTTGGACCAAATCTCTTTTCCTTGGTCCCAAACTTCTCCAATTGGTTTAATGTGTCATATTACATCAATCTATGCTTGACATTTGGGTTCGTTCAGCTTTGGAGCTCGTCGGAACTAAGAAAGACCAAAATGGACGAACTTGGTCAAGTTGGATGATTCTTGGACCAAATCTCTTTTCCTTGGTCCCAAACTTCTCCAATTGGTTTAATGTGTCATATTACATCAATCTATGCTTGACATTTGGGTTCGTTCAGCTTTGGAGCTCGTCGGAACTAAGAAAGACCAAAATGGACGAACTTGGTCAAGTTGGATGATTCTTGGACCAAATCTCTTTTCCTTGGTCCCAAACTTCTCCAATTGGTTTAATGTGTCATATTACATCAATCTATGCTTGACATTTGGGTTCGTTCAGCTTTGGAGCTCGTCGGAACTAAGAAAGACCAAAATGGACGAACTTGGTCAAGTTGGATGATTCTTGGACCAAATCTCTTTTCCTTGGTCCCAAACTTCTCCAATTGGTTTAATGTGTCATATTACATCAATCTATGCTTGACATTTGGGTTCGTTCAGCTTTGGAGCTCGTCGGAACTAAGAAAGACCAAAATGGACGAACTTGGTCAAGTTGGATGATTCTTGGACCAAATCTCTTTTCCTTGGTCCCAAACTTCTCCAATTGGTTTAATGTGTCATATTACATCAATCTATGCTTGACATTTGGGTTCGTTCAGCTTTGGAGCTCGTCGGAACTAAGAAAGACCAAAATGGACGAACTTGGTCAAGTTGGATGATTCTTGGACCAAATCTCTTTTCCTTGGTCCCAAACTTCTCCAATTGGTTTAATGTGTCATATTACATCAATCTATGCTTGACATTTGGGTTCGTTCAGCTTTGGAGCTCGTCGGAACTAAGAAAGACCAAAATGGACGAACTTGGTCAAGTTGGATGATTCTTGGACCAAATCTCTTTTCCTTGGTCCCAAACTTCTCCAATTGGTTTAATGTGTCATATTACATCAATCTATGCTTGACATTTGGGTTCGTTCAGCTTTGGAGCTCGTCGGAACTAAGAAAGACCAAAATGGACGAACTTGGTCAAGTTGGATGATTCTTGGACCAAATCTCTTTTCCTTGGTCCCAAACTTCTCCAATTGGTTTAATGTGTCATATTACATCAATCTATGCTTGACATTTGGGTTCGTTCAGCTTTGGAGCTCGTCGGAACTAAGAAAGACCAAAATGGACGAACTTGGTCAAGTTGGATGATTCTTGGACCAAATCTCTTTTCCTTGGTCCCAAACTTCTCCAATTGGTTTAATGTGTCATATTACATCAATCTATGCTTGACATTTGGGTTCGTTCAGCTTTGGAGCTCGTCGGAACTAAGAAAGACCAAAATGGACGAACTTGGTCAAGTTGGATGATTCTTGGACCAAATCTCTTTTCCTTGGTCCCAAACTTCTCCAATTGGTTTAATGTGTCATATTACATCAATCTATGCTTGACATTTGGGTTCGTTCAGCTTTGGAGCTCGTCGGAACTAAGAAAGACCAAAATGGACGAACTTGGTCAAGTTGGATGATTCTTGGACCAAATCTCTTTTCCTTGGTCCCAAACTTCTCCAATTGGTTTAATGTGTCATATTACATCAATCTATGCTTGACATTTGGGTTCGTTCAGCTTTGGAGCTCGTCGGAACTAAGAAAGACCAAAATGGACGAACTTGGTCAAGTTGGATGATTCTTGGACCAAATCTCTTTTCCTTGGTCCCAAACTTCTCCAATTGGTTTAATGTGTCATATTACATCAATCTATGCTTGACATTTGGGTTCGTTCAGCTTTGGAGCTCGTCGGAACTAAGAAAGACCAAAATGGACGAACTTGGTCAAGTTGGATGATTCTTGGACCAAATCTCTTTTCCTTGGTCCCAAACTTCTCCAATTGGTTTAATGTGTCATATTACATCAATCTATGCTTGACATTTGGGTTCGTTCAGCTTTGGAGCTCGTCGGAACTAAGAAAGACCAAAATGGACGAACTTGGTCAAGTTGGATGATTCTTGGACCAAATCTCTTTTCCTTGGTCCCAAACTTCTCCAATTGGTTTAATGTGTCATATTACATCAATCTATGCTTGACATTTGGGTTCGTTCAGCTTTGGAGCTCGTCGGAACTAAGAAAGACCAAAATGGACGAACTTGGTCAAGTTGGATGATTCTTGGACCAAATCTCTTTTCCTTGGTCCCAAACTTCTCCAATTGGTTTAATGTGTCATATTACATCAATCTATGCTTGACATTTGGGTTCGTTCAGCTTTGGAGCTCGTCGGAACTAAGAAAGACCAAAATGGACGAACTTGGTCAAGTTGGATGATTCTTGGACCAAATCTCTTTTCCTTGGTCCCAAACTTCTCCAATTGGTTTAATGTGTCATATTACATCAATCTATGCTTGACATTTGGGTTCGTTCAGCTTTGGAGCTCGTCGGAACTAAGAAAGACCAAAATGGACGAACTTGGTCAAGTTGGATGATTCTTGGACCAAATCTCTTTTCCTTGGTCCCAAACTTCTCCAATTGGTTTAATGTGTCATATTACATCAATCTATGCTTGACATTTGGGTTCGTTCAGCTTTGGAGCTCGTCGGAACTAAGAAAGACCAAAATGGACGAACTTGGTCAAGTTGGATGATTCTTGGACCAAATCTCTTTTCCTTGGTCCCAAACTTCTCCAATTGGTTTAATGTGTCATATTACATCAATCTATGCTTGACATTTGGGTTCGTTCAGCTTTGGAGCTCGTCGGAACTAAGAAAGACCAAAATGGACGAACTTGGTCAAGTTGGATGATTCTTGGACCAAATCTCTTTTCCTTGGTCCCAAACTTCTCCAATTGGTTTAATGTGTCATATTACATCAATCTATGCTTGACATTTGGGTTCGTTCAGCTTTGGAGCTCGTCGGAACTAAGAAAGACCAAAATGGACGAACTTGGTCAAGTTGGATGATTCTTGGACCAAATCTCTTTTCCTTGGTCCCAAACTTCTCCAATTGGTTTAATGTGTCATATTACATCAATCTATGCTTGACATTTGGGTTCGTTCAGCTTTGGAGCTCGTCGGAACTAAGAAAGACCAAAATGGACGAACTTGGTCAAGTTGGATGATTCTTGGACCAAATCTCTTTTCCTTGGTCCCAAACTTCTCCAATTGGTTTAATGTGTCATATTACATCAATCTATGCTTGACATTTGGGTTCGTTCAGCTTTGGAGCTCGTCGGAACTAAGAAAGACCAAAATGGACGAACTTGGTCAAGTTGGATGATTCTTGGACCAAATCTCTTTTCCTTGGTCCCAAACTTCTCCAATTGGTTTAATGTGTCATATTACATCAATCTATGCTTGACATTTGGGTTCGTTCAGCTTTGGAGCTCGTCGGAACTAAGAAAGACCAAAATGGACGAACTTGGTCAAGTTGGATGATTCTTGGACCAAATCTCTTTTCCTTGGTCCCAAACTTCTCCAATTGGTTTAATGTGTCATATTACATCAATCTATGCTTGACATTTGGGTTCGTTCAGCTTTGGAGCTCGTCGGAACTAAGAAAGACCAAAATGGACGAACTTGGTCAAGTTGGATGATTCTTGGACCAAATCTCTTTTCCTTGGTCCCAAACTTCTCCAATTGGTTTAATGTGTCATATTACATCAATCTATGCTTGACATTTGGGTTCGTTCAGCTTTGGAGCTCGTCGGAACTAAGAAAGACCAAAATGGACGAACTTGGTCAAGTTGGATGATTCTTGGACCAAATCTCTTTTCCTTGGTCCCAAACTTCTCCAATTGGTTTAATGTGTCATATTACATCAATCTATGCTTGACATTTGGGTTCGTTCAGCTTTGGAGCTCGTCGGAACTAAGAAAGACCAAAATGGACGAACTTGGTCAAGTTGGATGATTCTTGGACCAAATCTCTTTTCCTTGGTCCCAAACTTCTCCAATTGGTTTAATGTGTCATATTACATCAATCTATGCTTGACATTTGGGTTCGTTCAGCTTTGGAGCTCGTCGGAACTAAGAAAGACCAAAATGGACGAACTTGGTCAAGTTGGATGATTCTTGGACCAAATCTCTTTTCCTTGGTCCCAAACTTCTCCAATTGGTTTAATGTGTCATATTACATCAATCTATGCTTGACATTTGGGTTCGTTCAGCTTTGGAGCTCGTCGGAACTAAGAAAGACCAAAATGGACGAACTTGGTCAAGTTGGATGATTCTTGGACCAAATCTCTTTTCCTTGGTCCCAAACTTCTCCAATTGGTTTAATGTGTCATATTACATCAATCTATGCTTGACATTTGGGTTCGTTCAGCTTTGGAGCTCGTCGGAACTAAGAAAGACCAAAATGGACGAACTTGGTCAAGTTGGATGATTCTTGGACCAAATCTCTTTTCCTTGGTCCCAAACTTCTCCAATTGGTTTAATGTGTCATATTACATCAATCTATGCTTGACATTTGGGTTCGTTCAGCTTTGGAGCTCGTCGGAACTAAGAAAGACCAAAATGGACGAACTTGGTCAAGTTGGATGATTCTTGGACCAAATCTCTTTTCCTTGGTCCCAAACTTCTCCAATTGGTTTAATGTGTCATATTACATCAATCTATGCTTGACATTTGGGTTCGTTCAGCTTTGGAGCTCGTCGGAACTAAGAAAGACCAAAATGGACGAACTTGGTCAAGTTGGATGATTCTTGGACCAAATCTCTTTTCCTTGGTCCCAAACTTCTCCAATTGGTTTAATGTGTCATATTACATCAATCTATGCTTGACATTTGGGTTCGTTCAGCTTTGGAGCTCGTCGGAACTAAGAAAGACCAAAATGGACGAACTTGGTCAAGTTGGATGATTCTTGGACCAAATCTCTTTTCCTTGGTCCCAAACTTCTCCAATTGGTTTAATGTGTCATATTACATCAATCTATGCTTGACATTTGGGTTCGTTCAGCTTTGGAGCTCGTCGGAACTAAGAAAGACCAAAATGGACGAACTTGGTCAAGTTGGATGATTCTTGGACCAAATCTCTTTTCCTTGGTCCCAAACTTCTCCAATTGGTTTAATGTGTCATATTACATCAATCTATGCTTGACATTTGGGTTCGTTCAGCTTTGGAGCTCGTCGGAACTAAGAAAGACCAAAATGGACGAACTTGGTCAAGTTGGATGATTCTTGGACCAAATCTCTTTTCCTTGGTCCCAAACTTCTCCAATTGGTTTAATGTGTCATATTACATCAATCTATGCTTGACATTTGGGTTCGTTCAGCTTTGGAGCTCGTCGGAACTAAGAAAGACCAAAATGGACGAACTTGGTCAAGTTGGATGATTCTTGGACCAAATCTCTTTTCCTTGGTCCCAAACTTCTCCAATTGGTTTAATGTGTCATATTACATCAATCTATGCTTGACATTTGGGTTCGTTCAGCTTTGGAGCTCGTCGGAACTAAGAAAGACCAAAATGGACGAACTTGGTCAAGTTGGATGATTCTTGGACCAAATCTCTTTTCCTTGGTCCCAAACTTCTCCAATTGGTTTAATGTGTCATATTACATCAATCTATGCTTGACATTTGGGTTCGTTCAGCTTTGGAGCTCGTCGGAACTAAGAAAGACCAAAATGGACGAACTTGGTCAAGTTGGATGATTCTTGGACCAAATCTCTTTTCCTTGGTCCCAAACTTCTCCAATTGGTTTAATGTGTCATATTACATCAATCTATGCTTGACATTTGGGTTCGTTCAGCTTTGGAGCTCGTCGGAACTAAGAAAGACCAAAATGGACGAACTTGGTCAAGTTGGATGATTCTTGGACCAAATCTCTTTTCCTTGGTCCCAAACTTCTCCAATTGGTTTAATGTGTCATATTACATCAATCTATGCTTGACATTTGGGTTCGTTCAGCTTTGGAGCTCGTCGGAACTAAGAAAGACCAAAATGGACGAACTTGGTCAAGTTGGATGATTCTTGGACCAAATCTCTTTTCCTTGGTCCCAAACTTCTCCAATTGGTTTAATGTGTCATATTACATCAATCTATGCTTGACATTTGGGTTCGTTCAGCTTTGAGCTCGTCGGAACTAAGAAAGACCAAAATGGACGAACTTGGTCAAGTTGGATGATTCTTGGACCAAATCTCTTTTCCTTGGTCCCAAACTTCTCCAATTGGTTTAATGTGTCATATTACATCAATCTATGCTTGACATTTGGGTTCGTTCAGCTTTGGAGCTCGTCGGAACTAAGAAAGACCAAAATGGACGAACTTGGTCAAGTTGGATGATTCTTGGACCAAATCTCTTTTCCTTGGTCCCAAACTTCTCCAATTGGTTTAATGTGTCATATTACATCAATCTATGCTTGACATTTGGGTTCGTTCAGCTTTGGAGCTCGTCGAACTAAGAAAGACCAAAATGGACGAACTTGGTCAAGTTGGATGATTCTTGGACCAAATCTCTTTTCCTTGGTCCCAAACTTCTCCAATTGGTTTAATGTGTCATATTACATCAATCTATGCTTGACATTTGGGTTCGTTCAGCTTTGGAGCTCGTCGGAACTAAGAAAGACCAAAATGGACGAACTTGGTCAAGTTGGATGATTCTTGGACCAAATCTCTTTTCCTTGGTCCCAAACTTCTCCAATTGGTTTAATGTGTCATATTACATCAATCTATGCTTGACATTTGGGTTCGTTCAGCTTTGGAGCTCGTCGGAACTAAGAAAGACCAAAATGGACGAACTTGGTCAAGTTGGATGATTCTTGGACCAAATCTCTTTCCTTGGTCCCAAACTTCTCCAATTGGTTTAATGTGTCATATTACATCAATCTATGCTTGACATTTGGGTTCGTTCAGCTTTGGAGCTCGTCGAACTAAGAAAGACCAAAATGGACGAACTTGGTCAAGTTGGATGATTCTTGGACCAAATCTCTTTTCCTTGGTCCCAAACTTCTCCAATTGGTTTAATGTGTCATATTACATCAATCTATGCTTGACATTTGGGTTCGTTCAGCTTTGGAGCTCGTCGGAACTAAGAAAGACCAAAATGGACGAACTTGGTTAAGTTGGATGATTCTTGGACCAAATCTCTTTTCCTTGGTCCCAAACTTCTCCAATTGGTTTAATGTGTCATATTACATCAATCTATGCTTGACATTTGGTTCGTTCAGCTTTGGAGCTCGTCGAACTAAGAAAGACCAAAATGGACGAACTTGGTCAAGTTGGATGATTCTTGACCAAATCTCTTTTCCTTGTTCCAAACTTCTCCAATTGGTTTAATGTGTCAATATTTCATCAAATCTATGCTTGACATTTGGGTTCGTTCAGCTTTGGAGCTCGTCGGAACTAAGAAAGACCAAAATGGACGAACTTGGTCAAGTTGGATGATTCTTGGACCAAATCTCTTTTCCTTGGTCCCAACTTCTCCAATTGGTTTAATGTGTCATATTACATCAATCTATCTGCTTGACATTTGGGTTCGTTCAGCTTTGGAGCTAGTTGGAACTAAGAAAGACCAAAATGGACGAACTTGGTCAAGTTGGATGATTCTTGGACCAAATCTCTTTTCCTTGGTCCCAAACTTCTCCAATTGGTTTAATGTGTCATATTACATCAATTATGCTTGACATTTGGGTTCGTTCAGCTTTGGAGCTCGTCGGAACTAAGAAAGACCAAAATGGACGAACTTGGTCAAGTTGGATGATTCTTGGACCAAATCTCTTTTCCTTGGTCCCAAACTTCTCCAATTGGTTTAATGTGTCATATTACATCAATCTATGCTTGACATTTGGTTCGTTCAGCTTTGGAGCTCGTCGGAACTAAGAAAGACCAAAATGGACGAACTTGTCAAGTTGGATGATTCTTGGACCAAATCTCTTTCCTTGGTCCCAAACTTCTCCAATTGTTTAATGTGTCATATTACATCAATCTATGCTGACATTTGGGTTCGTTCAACTTTGAGCTAGTGGAACTAAGAAAGACCAAAATGGACGAACTTGGTCAAGTTGGATGATTCTTGGACCAAATCTCTTTTCCTTGGTCCCAAACTTCTCCAATTGGTTTAATGTGTCATATTACATCAATCTATGCTTGACATTTGGGTTCGTTCAACTTTGGAGCTAGTTAGAACTAAGAAAGACCAAAATGGACGAACTTGGCAAGTTGGATGATTCTTGGACCAAATCTCTCTTTCCTGGTCCCAAACTTCTCCAAATTGGTTTAATTGTGTCATATTACATCAATCTATGCTTGGACATTTGGGTTCGTTCAACTTTGGAGCTAGTTATAAGAGAAAACCAAGAACCAAAAAGAAAACTTGGATTAAGTTGGATGATTCTTGGACCAAATCTCTTTTCCTTGGTCCCAAACTTCTCCATTGGTTAATGTGTCATATTACATCAATCTATGCTTGACATTTGGGTTCGTTCAGCTTTGGAGCTAGTCGAACTAAGAAAGACCAAAATGGACGAACTTGTCAAGTTGGATGATTCTTGGACCAAATCTCTTTCCTTGGTCCCAAACTTCTCCAATTGGTTTAATGTGTCATATTACATCAATCTATGCTTGACATTTGGGTTCGTTCAGCTTGGAGCTATTCGGAACTAAGAAAGACCAAAAATGGACGAACTTGGTCAAGTTGGATGATTCTTGGACCAAATCTCTTTTCCTCCTGGTCAAACTTCTCCAATTGGTTTAATGTGTCATATTACATCAATCTATGCTTGACATTTGGTTCGTTCAGCTTTGGAGTAGTCGGAACTGAAGAAAGACCAAATGGACAACTTGTTAGTCAAGTTGGATGATTCTTGACCAAATCTCTTTTCCTTGGTCCCAAACTTCTCCAATTGGTTTAATGTGTCATATTACATCAATCTAACTAAAAAAAAATTATAAATTTTTTAAAATTCTTGAAATTTGTTTCGTTCAACTTTGATTTACTCAAGAACTAAGAAGACAAAAATGGACGAACTTGTTAAGTTGGATGATTCTTGGACCAAATCTCTTTTCCTTGGTCCCAAACTTCTCCAATTGGTTTAATGTGTCATATTACATCAATCTATGCTTGACATTTGTGGTTCGTTCAGCTTGGAGCTCGTCGGAACTAAGAAAGACCAAAATGGACGAACTTGGTCAAGTTGGATGATTCTTGGACAAATCTCTTTTCCTTGGTCCCAAACTTCTCCAATTGGTTTAATGTGTCATATTACATCAATCTATGCTTGACATTTGGGTTCGTTCACTTTGGAGCTCGTCGGAACTAAGAAAGACCAAAATGGACGAACTTGGTCAAGTTGGATGATTCTTGGACCAAATCTCTTTTCCTTGGTCCCAAACTTCTCCAATTGGTTTAATGTGTCATATTACATCAATCTATGCTTGACATTTGGGTTCGTTCAGCTTTGGAGCTCGTTGGAACTAAGAAAGACCAAAATGGACGAACTGGTCAAGTTGGATGATTCTTGGACCAAATCTCTTTTCCTTGGTCCCAAACTTCTCCAATTGGTTTAATGTGTCATATTACATCAATCTATGCTTGACATTTGGGTTCGTTCAGCTTTGGAGCTAGTCGAACTAAGAAAGACCAAAATGGACGAACTTGGTCAAGTTGGATGATTCTTGGACCAAATCTCTTTTCCTTGGTCCCAAACTTCTCCAATTGGTTTAATGTGTCATATTACATCAATCTATGCTTGACATTTGGGTTCGTTCAGCTTTGGAGCTCGTCGGAACTAAGAAAGAACAAAATGGACGAACTTGGTCAAGTTGGATGATTCTTGGACCAAATCTCTTTTCCTTGGTCCCAAACTTCTCCAATTGGTTTAATGTGTCATATTACATCAATCTATGCTTGACATTTGGGTTCGTTCAACTTTGGAGCTAGTTAGAACAAAGAAAGACCAAAATGGACGAACTTGGCAAGTTGGATGATTCTTGGACCAAATCTCTTTTCCTTGGTCCCAAACTTCTCCAATTGTTTAATGTGTCATATTACATCAATCTATGCTTGACATTTGGTTCGTTCAGCTTTGGAGCTACTCGGAACTAAGAAAGACCAAAATGGACGAACTTGGTTAAGTTTGGATGATTCTTGGACCAAATCTCTTTTCCTTGGTCCCAAACTTCTCCAATTGGTTTAATGTGTCATATACATCAATCTATGCTTGACATTTGGTTTCGTTCAACTTTGGAGCTCGTCGGAACTAAGAAAGACCAAAATGGACGAACTTGGTAAAGTTGGATGATTCTTGACCAAATCTCTTTTCCTTGGTCCCAAACTTCTCCCAATTGGTTTAATGTGTCATATTACATCAATCTATGCTTGACATTTGGGTTCGTTCAGCTTTGGAGCTCGTCGGAACTAAGAAAGACCAAAATGGACGAACTTGGTCAAGTTGGATGATTCTTGGACCAAATCTCTTTCCCTTGGTCCCAAACTTCTCCAATTGGTTTAATGTGTCATATTACATCAATCTATGCTTGACATTTGGGTTCGTTCAGCTTTGGAGCTCGTCGAACTAAGAAAGACCAAAATGGACGAACGTGGTCAAGTTGGATGATTCTTGGACCAAATCTCTTTTCCTTGGTCCCAAACTTCTCCAATTGGTTTAATGTGTCATATTACATCAATCTATGCTTGACATTTGGGTTCGTTCAGCTTTGAGGACTCGTCGGAACTAAGAAAGACCAAAATGGACGAACTTGGTCAAGTTGGATGATTCTTGGACCAAATCTCTTTTCTTCTTGGTCCCAAACTTCCCAATTGGTTTAATGTGTCATATTACATCAATCTATGCTTGACATTTGGGTTCGTTCAGCTTTGGAGCTACGTCGGAACTAAGAAAGACCAAAATGGACGAACTTGGTCAAGTTGGATGATTCTTGGACCAAACTCTTTTCCTTGGTCCCAAACTTCTCCAATTGGTTTAATGTGTCATATTACATCAATCTATGCTTGACATTTGGGTTCGTTCAGCTTTGGAGCTCGTCGGAATAAGAAAGACCAAAATGGACGAACTTGGTCAAGTTGGATGATTCTTGGACCAAATCTCTTTTCCTTGGTCCCAAACTTCTCCAATTGGTTTAATGTGTCATATTACATCAATCTATGCTTGACATTTGGGTTCGTTCAGCTTTGGATCTAGTCGAACTAAGAAAGACCAAAATGGACGAACGTACTTGGTCAAGTTGGATGATTCTTGGACCAAATCTCTTTTCCTTGGTCCCAAACTTCTCCAATTGTTTAATGTGTCATATTACATCAATCTATGCTTGACATTTGGGTTCGTTCAGCTTTGGAGCTACTCGGAACTAAGAAAGACCAAAATGGACGAACTTGGTCAAGTTGGATGATTCTTGGACCAAATCTCTTTTCCTTGGTCCCAAACTTCTCCAATTGGTTTAATGTGTCATATTACATCAATCTATGCTTGACATTTGGTTCGTTCAGCTTTGGAGCCGTCGGAACTAAGAAAGACCAAAATGGACGAACTTGTTACAGTTGGATGATTCTTGGACCAAATCTCTTTTCCTTGGTCCCAAACTTCTCCAATTGGTTTAAAGTGTCATATTACATCAATCTATGCTTGACATTTGGGTTCGTTCAGCTTTGGAGCTCGTCGAAACTAAGAAAGACCAAAATGGACGAACTTGGTCAAGTTGGATGATTCTTGGACCAAATCTCTTTTCCTTGTCCCAAACTTCTCCAATTGGTTTAATGTGTCATATTACATCAATCTAAGCTTGACATTTGGGTTCGTTCAGCTTTGGAGCTCGTCGAAACTAAGAAAGACCAAAATGGACGAACTTGGTCAAGTTGGATGATTCTTGGACCAAATAAATTTTTTCCTTGGTCCCAAACTTCTCCAATTGGTTTAATGTGTCATATTACATCAATCTATGCTTGACATTTGGGTTTCGTTCAGCTTTGGAGCTAGTCGGAATAAGAAAGACCAAAATGGACGAACTTGGTCAAGTTGGATGATTCTTTGGACCAAATCTCTTTTCCTTGGTCCCAAACTTCTCCAATTGGTTTAATGTGTCATATTACATCAATCTATGCTTGACATTTGGGTTCGTTCAGCTTTGGAGCTCTCGGAACTAAGAAAGACCAAAATGGACGAACTTGGTCAAGTTGGATGATTCTTGGACCAAATCTCTTTTCCTTGGTCCCAAACTTCTCCAATTGGTTTAATGTGTCATATTACATCAATCTATGCTTGACATTTGGGTTCGTTCAGCTTTGAGCTCGTCAGAACTAAGAAAGACCAAAATGGACGAACTTGGTCAAGTTGGATGATTCTTGGACCAAATCTCTTTTCCTTGTCCCAAACTTCTCCAATTGGTTTAATGTGTCATATTACATCAATCTATGCTTGACATTTGGTTTCGTTCAGCTTTGGAGCTAGTCGGAACTAAGAAAGACCAAAATGGACGAACTTGGTAAGTTGGATGATTCTTGGACCAAATCTCTTTTTTCTTGGTCCCAAACTTCTCCAATTGGTTTAATGTGTCATATTACATCAATCTATGCTTGACATTTGGGTTCGTTCAGCTTTGGAGCTCGTCGGAACTAAGAAAGACCAAAATGGACGAACTTGTCAAGTTGGATGATTCTTGGACCAAATCTCTTTTCCTTGGTCCCAAACTTCTCCAATGGTTTAATGTTGTCATAATGTAACGTCAAATTACCTATGTTTGGTTTGACATTTGGGTTCGTTCGCTTTGGAGCTCGTCGAACTAAAAAGACCAAAATGGAACGAACTTGGTCAAGTTGGATGATTCTTGGACCAAATCTCTTTTCCTTGGTCCCCAAACTTCTCCAATTGGTTTAATGTGTCATATTACATCAATCTATGCTTGACATTTGGGGTCGTTCAGCTTTGGAGCTCGTCGGAACTAAGAAAGACCAAAATGGACGAACGTGGTCAAGTTGGATGATTCTTGGACCAAATCTCTTTTCCTTGGTCCCAAACTTCTCCAATTGGTTTAATGTGTCATATTACATCAATCTATGCTTGACATTTGGGTTCGTTCAGCTTTGGAGCTCGTCGGAACTAAGAAAGACCAAAATGGACGAACTTGGTCAAGTTGGATGATTCTTGGACCAAATCTCTTTTCCTTGGTCCCAAACTTCTCCAATTGGTTTAATGTGCCATATTACATCAATCTATGCTTGACATTTGGGTTCGTTCAGCTTTGGAGCTCGTTGGAACTAAGAAAGACCAAAATGGACGAACTTGGTCAAGTTGGATGATTCTTGGACCAAATCTCTTTTCCTTGGTCCCAAACTTCTCCAATTGGTTTAATGTGTCATATTACATCAATCTATGCTTGACATTTGGGTTCGTTCAACTTTGGAGCTAGTCGGAACTAAGAAAGACCAAAATGGACGAACTTGGTCAAGTTGGATGATTCTTGGACCAAATCTCTTTCCTTGGTCCCAAACTTCTCCAATTGGTTTAATGTGTCATATTACATCAATCTATGCTTGACATTTGGGTTCGTTCAGCTTTGGAGCTAGTCGAACTAAGAAAGACCAAAATGGACGAACTTGGTCAAGTTGGATGATTCTTGGACCAAATCTCTTTTCCTTGGTCCCAAACTTCTCCAATTGGTTTAATGTGTCATATTACATCAATCTATGCTTGACATTTGGGTTCGTTCAGCTTTGGAGCTCGTCGGAACTAAGAAAGACCAAAATGGACGAACTTGGTCAAGTTGGATGATTCTTGGACCAAATCTCTTTTCCTTGGTCCCAAACTTCTCCAATTGGTTTAATGTGTCATATTACATCAATCTATGCTTGACATTTGGTTCGTTCAGCTTTGGAGCTCGTCGGAACTAAGAAAGACCAAAATGGACGAACTTGGTTAAGTTGGATGATTCTTGGACCAAATCTCTTTTCCTTGGTCCCAAACTTCTCCAATTGTTTTAATGTGTCATATTAACACAATCTATGCTTGACATTTGGGTTCGTTCAGCTTTGGAGCTCGTCGGAACTAAGAAAGACCAAAATGGACGAACTTGGTCAAGTTGGATGATTCTTGGACCAAATCTCTTTTCCTTGGTCCCAAACTTCTCCAATTGGTTTAATGTCATATTACATCAATCTATGCTTGACATTTGGGTTCGTTCCGACAATTTGTGGAGCTAAGTTGGAACTAAGAAAGACCAAAAGGGACGAAAACTTTGTTCAAGTTTGGTGATGATTCTTGGACCAAATCTCTTTTCCTTGGTCCCAAACTTCTCCAATTGGTTTAATGTGTCATATTACATCAATCTATGCTTGACATTTGGTTCGTTCATCAGCTTTGGAGCTCTCGAAACTAAGAAAGACCAAAATGGACGAACTTGGTCAAGTTGGATGATTCTTGGACCAAACTCCTCTTTCCTTGGTCCAAACTTCTCCAATTGGTTTAATGTGTCATATTACATCAATCTATGCTTTACATTTGGGTTCGTTCAGCTTTGGAGCTCTTCGAAACTAAGA
>JAKRYI020000207.1:0-54136 GCA_022379115.2 Bauhinia variegata | reverse complement strand
AGACCAAAATGGACGAACTTGGTCAAGTTGGATGATTCTTGGACCAAATCTCTTTTCCTTGGTCCCAAACTTCTCCAATTGGTTTATGTGTCATATTACATCAATCTATGCTTGACATTTGGGTTCTTCAGCTTTGGATCTATCGGAACTAAGAAAGACAAAAATGACGAACTTGTTCAAGTTGGATATTCTTGGACCAAATCTCTTTTCCTTGTCCCAAACTTCTCCAATTGGTTTAATGTGTCATATTACATCAATCTATGCTTGACATTTGGTTCGTTCACTTTGGATCTACTCGAAACAAAGAAAGACCAAAATGGACGAACTTGGTCAAGTTGGATGATTCTTGGACCAAATCTCTTTTTCCTTGGTCCCAAACTTCTCCAATTGGTTTAATGTGTCATATTACATCAATCTATGCTTGACATTTGGTTCGTTCAGCTTTAGCAACTCGGAACTAAGAAAGAGACCAAAAAGGGACGAACTTGTCAAGTTGGATGATTCTTGGACCAAATCTCTTTTCCTTGGTCCCAAACTTCTCCTCAATTGTTTTAAATTGTCATATTACTCAATCTATGCTTGACATTTGGGTTCGTTCAGCTTTGGGCTCGTGGAAACAAAGAAAGACCAAAATGGACGAACTTGGTCAAGTTGATGATTCTTGGACCAAATCTCCTTTCCTTGGTCCCAAACTTCTCCAATTGGTTTAATGTGTCATATTACATCAATCTATGCTTGACATTTGGGTTCGGTCAGCTTTGGATCAGTCGGAACTAAGAAAGACCAAAATGGACGAACTTGGTTAAGTTGGATGATTCTTGGACCAAATCTCTTTTCCTTGGTCCCAAACTCTCCAATTGGTTTAATGTGTCATATTACATCAATCTATGCTTGACATTTGGGTTCGTTCAGCTTTGGAGCTCCTCGGAACTAAAGAGACCAAATGGAACGAACTTGGTCAAGTTGGATGATTCTTACCAAATCTCTTTTCCTTGGTCCCAAACTTCTCCAATTGGTTTAATGTGTCATATTACATCAATCTATGCTTGACATTTGGGTTCGTTCAGCTTTGGAGCTACTCGAACTAAGAAAGACCAAAATGGACGAACTTGGTCAAGTTGGATATTCTTGGACCAAATCTCTTTTCCTTGGTCCCAAACTCTTCCAATTGGTTTATGTGTCATATTACATCAATCTATGCTTGACATTTGGGTTCGTTCAAGCTTTGGAGCTCGTCAAACTAAGAAAGACCAAAATGGACAACTTGGTCAAGTTGGATGATTCTTGGACCAAATCTCTTTTCCTTTGTCCAAACTTCTCCAATTGGTTAATGTGTCATATACATCAATCTATGCTTGACATTTGGTGTTCGTTCAGCTTTGGAGCTACTCGTGAAACTAAAAAGACCAAAATGGACGAACTTGGTCAAGTTGGATGATTCTTGGACCAAATCTCTTTTCCTTGTCCCAAACTTCTCCAATTGGTTTAATGTGTCATATTACATCAATCTATGCTTGACATTGGGTTCGTTCAACTTGGAGCTACTTGAACTAAGAAAGACCAAATGGACGAACTTGGTCAAGTTGGATGATTCTTGGACCAAATCTCTTTTCCTTGGTCCAAACTTCTCCAATTGTTTAATGTGTCATATTACATCAATCTATGCTTGACATTTGGGTTTCATTCCCTTTGAGCCTATTCGGAACTAAGAAAGACCAAAATGGACGAACTTGGTTAAGTTGGATGATTCTTGGACCAAATCTTTCTCTTGGTCCCAAACTTCTCCAATTGGTTAATTGTCATATTACACATCAATCTATGCTTGACATTTGGGTTCTTTCAACTTTGGAGCTAATCGAACTAACATGAAAGACCAAAATGGGTGAACTTTGGTCAAGTTGGATGATTCTTGGACCAAATCTCTTTTCCTTGGTCCCAAACTTCTCCAATTGGTTTAATGTGTCATATTACATCAATCTATGCTTGACATTTGCTTCGTTCAGCTTTGAGCTCAAGGAACTAAGAAAGACCAAAATGGACGAACTTGTCAAGTTGGATGATTCTTGGACCAAATCTCCCTTTCCTTGGTCCCAAACTTCTCCAATTGGTTTAATGTGTCATATTACATCAATCTATGCTTGACATTTGGCTTCGTTCAGCTTTGGAGCTCGTCGAACTAAGAAAGACCAAAATGGACGAACTTGGTCAAGTTGGATGATTCTTGGACCAAATCTCTTTTCCTGGGTCCCAAACTTCTCCAATTGTTTAATGTGTCATATTACATCAATCTATGCTTGACATTTGGTTCGGTTCAACTTTGGACTCGTCGAACTAAGAAAGACCAAAATGGACGAAGTTGTCAATTGGATGATTCTTGGACCAAATCTCTTTTTCTTGGTCCCAAACTTCTCCAATTGGTTTAATGTGTCATATTACATCAATCTATGCTTGACATTTGGGTTCGTTCAACTTTGGAGCTCGTCGGAACTAAGAAAGACCAAAAATGACGAACTTGGTCAAGTTGGATGATTCTTGAACCAAATCTCTTTTTCCTTGGTCCCAAACTTCTCCAATTGGTTTAATGTGTCATATTACATCAATCTATGCTTGACATTTGGTTCGTTCAGCTTTGGAGCTACTTGGAACTAAGAAAGACCAAAATGGACGAACTTGGTTAAGTTGGATGATTCTTGGAACAAATCTCTTTTCCTTGGTCCCAAACTTCTCCAATTGGTTTAATGTGTCATATTACATCAATCTATGCTTGACATTTGGGTTCGTTCAGCTTTGAGACTATTCGAAAAAGAAGACCAACAAATGGACGACTTTTCAAGTTGGATGATTCTTGGACCAAATCTCTTTTCCTTGTCCCAAACTTCTCCAATTGGTTTAATGTGTCATATTACATCAATCTATGCTTGACATTTGGGTTCGTTCAGCTTTGGAGGCTACTCGAAACTAAGAAAGACCAAAATGGACGAACTTGGTCAAGTTGGATGATTCTTGGACCAAATCTCTTTTCCTTGGTCCCAAACTTCTCCAATTGGTTTAATGTGTCATATTACATCAATCTATGCTTGACATTTGGGTTCGTTCAGCTTTGAGCTACTCGGAACGAAGAAAGACCAAAATGGACGAACTTGGTCAAGTTGATGATTCTTGGACCAAATCTCTTTTCCTTGGTCCCAAACTTCTCCAATTGGTTTAATGTGTCATATTACATCAATCTATGCTTGACATTTGCTTTCGTTCAACTTGGGCTCGTGGAAACTAAGAAAGACCAAAAATGACGAACTTGGTCAAGTTGGATGATTCTTGGACCAATCTCTTTTCCTTGGTCCCAAACTTCTCCAATTGTTTAATGTGTCATATTACATCAATCTATGCTGACATTTGGGTTCGTCAACTTTGGAGCTATCGGAACTAAGAAAGACCAAAATGGACGAACTTGGTCAAGTTGATGATTCTTGGACCAAATCTCTTTCCTTGTCCCAAACTTCTCCAATTGGTTTAATGTGTCATATTACATCAATCTATGCTTGACATTTGGTTCGTTCAGCTTTGGATCTACTTGAACTAAGAAAGACCCAAAATGGACGAACTTGGTCAAGTTGGAATGAATTCTTGGACCAAATCTCTTTTCCTTGGTCCAAAACTTCTCCAATTGGTTTAATGTGTCATATTACATCAATCTATGCTTGACATTTGGTTCGTTCAAGCTTTGGAGCTACGTCGGAAACTAAGAAAGACCAAAATGGACGAACTTTGTCAAGTTGGATGATTCTTGGACCAAATCTCTTTTCCTTGGTCCCAAACTTCTCCAATTGGTTTAATGTGTCATATTACATCAATCTATGCTTGACATTGCGTTCGTTCAGCTTGGGGCTCCGTGGAACTAAGAAAGACCAAAATGACGAACTTGGTCAGTTGGATGATTCTTGGACCAAATCTCTTTTCCTTGGTCCCAAACTTCTCCAATTGGTTTTAATGTGTCATATTACATCAATCTATGCTTGACATTTGGGTTCGTCAGCTTTGGAGCTACTCATCGAAACTAAGAAAGACCAAAATGGACGAACTTGGTCAAGTTGGATGATTCTTGGACCAAATCTCTTTTCCTTGGTCCCAAACTTCTCCAATTGGTTTAATGTGTCATATTACATCAATCTATGCTTGACATTTGGTTTCGTTCAGCTTTGGAGCTACTCGGAACTAAGAAAGACCAAAATGGACGAACTTGGTCAAGTTGGATGATTCTTGGACCAAATCTCTTTTCCTTGGTCCCAAACTTCTCCAATTGGTTTAATGTGTCATATTACATCAATCTATGCTTGACATTTGGTTTCGTTCAACTTTGGATCTATTCGAACTAAGAAAGACCAAAATGGACGAACTTGGTTAAGTTGGATGATTCTTGGACCAAATCTCTTTTCCTTGGTCCCAAACTTCTCCAATTGGTTTAATGTGTCATATTACATCAATCTATGCTTGACATTTGGGTTCGTTCAGCTTTGAAGCTACTCGGAACTAAGAAAGACCAAAATGGACGAACTTGTCAGTTGGATGATTCTTGGACCAAATCTCTTTTCCTTGGTCCCAAACTTCTCCAATTGGTTTAATGTGTCATATTACATCAATCTATGCTTGACATTTGCGTTCGTTCAGCTTGGAGGCTACGTGGAAACTAAAAAGACCAAAATGGACGAACTTGGTCAAGTTGATGATTCTTGGACCAAATCTCCTTTCCTTGGTCCCAAAACTTCTCCAATTGGTTTAATGTGTCATATTACATCAATCTATGCTTGACATTTGGGTTCGTTCACTTTGGAGCTCGTCGGAACTAAGAAAGACCAAAATGGACGAACTTGGTCAAGTTGGATGATTCTTGGACCAAATCTCTTTTCCTTGGTCCCAAACTTCTCCAATTGGTTTAATGTGTCATATTACATCAATCTATGCTTGACATTTGGTTCGTTCAGCTTTGGAGCTCGTCGGAACTAAGAAAGACCAAAATGGACGAATTGGTCAAGTTGGATGATTCTTGGACCAAATCTCTTTTCTTGGTCCCAAACTTCTCCAATTGTTTAATGTGTCATATTACATCAATCTATGCTTGACATTTGGGTCGTTCAGCTTTGAGCTCGCGGAACTAAGAAAGACCAAAATGGACGAACTTGGTCAAGTTGGATGATTCTTGGACCAAATCTCTTTTCCTTGGTCCCAAACTTCTCCAATTGGTTTAATGTGTCATATTACATCAATCTATGCTGACATTTGGGTTCGTTCAGCTTTGGAGCTCGTGGAACTAAGAAAGACCAAAATGGACAACTGGTCAAGTTGGATGATTCTTGGACCAAATCTCTTTTCCTTGGTCCCAAACTTCTCCAATTGTTTAATGTGTCATATTACATCAATCTAATGCTTGACATTTGGGTTCGTTCATCTTTGAGTCTATTCGAACTAAGAAAGACCAAAATGGACGAACTTTGTCAAGTTGGATGATTCTTGGACCAAATCTCTTTTCCTTGGTCCCAAACTTCTCCAATTGTTTAATGTGTCATATTACATCAATCTATGCTTGACATTTGGGTTCGTTCAACTTTGGAGCTACTCGAAACTAAAAAGACCAAAATGGACGAACTTGGTCAAGTTGGATGATTCTTGGACCAAAATCTCTTTTCCTTGGTCCCAAACTTCTCCAATTGGTTTAATGTGTCATATTACATCAATCTATGCTTGACATTTGGGTTCGATCAGCTTTGGCTTCGTGGAAACTAAGAAAGACCAAAATGGACAACTTGGTCAAGTTGGATGATTCTTGGACCAAATCTCCCTTCCTGGTCCCAAACTTCTCCAATTGGTTTAATGTGTCATATTACATCAATCTATGCTTGACATTTGGGTTCGTTCAGCTTTGGGCTCGTCGAAACTAAGAAAGACCAAAATGGACGAACTTGGTCAAGTTGGATGATTCTTGACCAAATCTCCTTTCCTTGGTCCCAAACTTCTCCAATTGGTTTAATGTGTCATATTACATCAATCTATGCTTGACATTTGGGTTTTCATTCAGCTTTGGATCTAGTTCGGAACTAAGAAAGACGAAAATGGACGAACTTGGTCAAGTTGGATGATTCTTGGACAAATCTCTTTTCCTTGGTCCCAAACTTCTCCAATTGGTTTAATGTGTCATATTACATCAATCTATGCTTGACATTTGGCGTTCAGCTTTGGATCTACTCGAACTAAGAAAGACCAAAATGGACGAACTTGGTCAAGTTGGATGATTCTTGGACCAAATCTCTTTTCCTTGGTCCCAAACTTCTCCAATTGGTTTAATGTGTCATATTACATCAATCTATGCTTGACATTTGGTTCGTTCAGCTTTGCTCGTAGAAACTAAGAAAGACCAAAAATGGACGAACTTGGTCAAGTTTGATGATTCTTGACCAAATCTCCCTTCCTTGGTCCCAAACTTCTCCAATTGGTTTAATGTGTCATATTACATCAATCTATGCTTGACATTTGGGTTCGTTCAGCTTTGGATCTACTCGAACTAAGAAAGACCAAAAATGGACGAACTTGTTAAGTTGGATGATTCTTGGACCAAATCTCTTTTCTTGGTCCCAAACTTCTCCATTGGTTTAATGTGTCATATTACATCAATCTATGCTTGACATTTGGGTTCGTTCAGCTTTGATCTACTTGAACAAAGAAAGACCAAAATGGACGAACTTGGTCAAGTTGGATGATTCTTGGACCAAATCTCTTTCCTTG
Source organism: Bauhinia variegata (assembly GCA_022379115.2). Lineage (NCBI taxonomy): Eukaryota > Viridiplantae > Streptophyta > Magnoliopsida > Fabales > Fabaceae > Bauhinia > Bauhinia variegata. Next base: position 47,362 of record JAKRYI020000207.1, on the reverse strand, counting down.
GTCCAAACTTCTCCTTCATCCAATTGGTTAATGTGTCATATTACATCAATCTATGCTTGACATTTGGGTTCGTTCAGCTTTGGATCTAATCGGAACTAAGAAAGACCAAAATGGACGAACTTGGTGAAGTTGGATGATTCTTGGACCAAATCTCTTTTCCTTGGTCCCAAACTTCTCCAATGTTTAAATGTGTCATATTACATCAATCTATGCTTGACATTTGGTTCGTTCAGCTTTGGATCTACTCGGAAACTAAGAAAGACCAAAATGGACGAACTTGGTCAAGTTGGATGATTCTTGGACCAAATCTCTTTTCCTTGGTCCCAAACTTCTCCAATTGGTTTAATGTGTCATATTACATCAATCTATGCTTGACATTTGGTTCGTTCAGCTTTGGAGCTCGTCGAACTAAGAAAGACCAAAATGGACGAACTTGGTCAAGTTGGATGATTCTTGGACCAAATCTCCTTTCCTTGGTCCCAAACTTCTCCAATTGGTTTAATGTGTCATATTACATCAATCTATGCTTGACATTTGGGTTCGTTCAGCTTGGAGCTCGTCGGAACTAAGAAAGACCAAAATGGACGAACTTGGTCAAGTTGGATGATTCTTGGACCAAATCTCTTTTCCTTGGTCCCAAACTTCTCCAATTGGTTAATGTGTCATATTACATCAATCTATGCTTGACATTTGGTTCGTTCAGCTTTGAGCTACGTCGGAACTAAGAAAGACAAAATGGACGAACTTGTCAAGTTGGATGATTCTTGGACCAAATCTCTTTTCCTTGGTCCCAAACTTCTCCAATTGGTTTAATGTGTCATATTACATCAATCTATGCTTGACATTTGGTTCGTTCAGCTTTGGAGCTCGTCGAACTAAGAAAGACCAAAATGGACGAACTTGGTCAAGTTGGATGATTCTTGGACCAAATCTCTTTTCCTTGCCCCAAACTTCTCCAATTGGTTTAATGTGTCATATTACATCAATCTATGCTTGACATTTGGGTTCGTTCAGCTTTGGAGCTCGTGGAAACTAAGAAAGACCAAAATGGACGAACTTTGGTCAAGTTGGATGATTCTTGGACCAAATCTCTTTTCCTTGGTCCCAAACTTCTCCAATTGGTTAATAATGTCATATTACATCAATCTATGCTTGACATTTGGTTCGTTCAGCTTTGGATCTACTCGGAACTAAGAAAGACCAAAATGGACGAACTTGGTCAAGTTGGATGATTCTTGGACCAAATCTCTTTTCCTTGGTCCCAAACTTCTCCAATGGTTTAATGTGTCATATTACATCAATCTATGCTTGACATTTGGTTCGTTCAGCTTTGAGCTCGTCGAACTAAGAAAGACCAAAATGGACGAACTTGGTCAAGTTGGATGATTCTTGGACCAAATCTCTTTCCTTGGTCCCAAACTTCTCCAATTGGTTTAATGTGTCATATTACATCAATCTATGCTTGACATTTGGGTTCGTTCAGCTTTGGAGCTCGTCGGAAACTAAGAAAGACCAAAATGGACGAACTTGGTCAAGTTGGATGATTCTTGGACCAAATCTCTTTTCCTTGTCCCAAACTTCTCCAATTGGTTTAATGTGTCATATTACATCAATCTATGCTTGACATTTGGGTTCGTTCACTTTGGAGCTCGTCGGAACTAAGAAAGACCAAAATGGACGAACTTAGTCAAGTGGATGATTCTTGGACCAAATCTCTTTCCTTGGTCCCAAACTTCTCCAATTGGTTTAATGTGTCATATTACATCAATCTATGCTTGACATTTGGGTTCGTTCAGCTTTGGAGCTCTCGAACTAAGAAAGACCAAAATGGACGAACTTGGTCAAGTTGGATGATTCTTGGACCAAATCTCTTTTCCTTGGTCCCAAACTTCTCCAATTGGTTTAATGTGTCATATTACATCAATCTATGCTTGACATTTGGTTCGTTCACTTTGGAGCTCGTCGAACTAAGAAAGACCAAAATGGACGAACTTGGTCAAGTTGGATGATTCTTGGACCAAATCTCTTTTCCTTGGTCCCAAACTTCTCCAATTGGTTTAATGTGTCATATTACATCAATCTATGCTTGACATTTGGTTCGTTCAGCTTTGAGATCTACTCGGAACTAAGAAAGACCAAAATGGACGAACTTGTTAAGTTGGATGATTCTTGGACCAAATCTCTTTTCCTTGTCCCAAACTTCTCCAATTGGTTTAATGTGTCATATACATCAATCTATGCTTGACATTTGGTTCGTTCAGCTTGGAGCTACGTGAACTAAGAAAGACCAAAATGGACGAACTTGGTCAAGTTGGATGATTCTTGGACCAAATCTCTTTTCCTTGGTCCAAACTTCTCCAATGGTTTAATGTGTCATATTACATCAATCTATGCTTGACATTTGGGTTCGTTCAGCTTTGGAGCTACTCGGAACTAAGAAAGACCAAAATGGACGAACTTGGTCAAGTTGGATGATTCTTGGACCAAATCTCTTTCCTTGCCCAAAAACTTCTCCAATTGGTTTAATGTGTCATATTACATCAATCTATGCTGACATTTGGCTTCGTTCAGCTTTGAGCTCGTGCAACTAAGAAAGACCAAAATGGACGAACTTGGTCAAGTTGATGATTCTTGGACCAAATCTCTTTTCCTTGGTCCCAAACTTCTCCAATTGTTTAATGTCACATTACATCAATCTATGCTTGACATTTGGTTCGTTCAGCTTTGATCTACTCGGAACTAAGAAAGACCAAAATGGACGAACTTGGTCAAGTTGATGATTCTGACCAAATCTCACTTTTCCTTGTCCCAAACTTCTCCAATTGGTTTAATGTGTCATATTACATCAATCTATGCTTGACATTTGGGTTCGTTCACCTTTGGATCTACGTCGGAACTAAGAAAGACCAAAATGGACGAACTTGGTCAAGTTGGATGATTCTTGGACCAAATCTCTTTCCCTTTCCTCCCAAACAAACTCTCCAATTGGTTTAATGTGTCATATTACATCAATCTATGCTTGACATTTGGTTCGTTCAGCTTGGAGCTATTCGGAACTAAGAGAGACCAAAATGGACGAACTTGGTCAAGTTGGATGATTCTTGACCAAATCTCTTTTCCTTGGTCCCAAACTACTTCTCCAATTGTTTAATGTGTCATATTACATCAATCTATGCTTGACATTTGGGTTCGTTCAGCTTGGAGCTACGTCGAAACTAAGAAAGACCAAAATGGACGAACTTGGTCAAGTTGGATGATTCTTGGACCAAATCTCTTTTCCTTGGTCCCAAACTTCTCCAATTGGTTTAATGTGTCATATTACATCAATCTATGCTTGACATTTGGGTTCGTTCAGCTTTGGGCTCGTGGAAACTAAGAAAGACCAAAATGGACGAACTTGGTCAAGTTGGATGATTCTTGGACCAAATCTCTTTTCCTTGTCCCAAACTTCTCCAATTGGTTTAATGTGTCATATTACATCAATCTATGCTTGACATTTTTTCGTTCAGCTTTGGAGCTATTCGGAACTAAGAGAGACCAAATGGACGAACTTGTCAAGTTGGATGATTCTTGGACCAAATCTCTTTTCCTTGTCCCAAACTTCTCCAATTGGTTTAATGTGTCATATTACATCAATCTATGCTTGACATTTGGTTCGTTCACTTGGATCTACTCGGAACTAAAAAGACCAAAATGGACGAACTTGTCAAGTTGGATGATTCTTGGACACCAAATCTCTTTTCCTTGGTCCCAAACTTCTCCAATTGTTTAATGTGTCATATTACATCAATCTATGCTTGACATTTGGGTCGTTCAGCTTTGGGGCTCGGAAACTAAGAAAGACCAAAATGGACGAACTTGGTCAAGTTGGATGATTCTTGGACCAAATCTCTTCCTTGTCCCAAACTTCTCCAATTGGTTTAATGTGTCATATTACATCAATCTATGCTTGACATTTGGGTTCGTTCAGCTTTGGAGCTACTCGGAACTAAGAAAGACCAAAATGGACGAACTTGGTCAAGTTGGATGATTCTTGGACCAAATCTCTTTTCCTTGGTCCCAAACTTCTCCAATTGGTTTAATGTGTCATATTACATCAATCTATGCTTGACATTTGGGTTCGTTCAGCTTTGGATCTACTTGGAACTAAGAAGACCAAAATGGACGAACTTGGTCAAGTTGGATGATTCTTGGACCAAATCTCTTTTCCTTGGTCCCAAACTTCTCCAATTGGTTTAATGTGTCATATTACATCAATCTATGCTTGACATTTGGTTTCGTTCAGCTTTGGAGCTATCGAACTAAGAAGACCAAAATGGACGAACTTGGTCAAGTTGGATGATTCTTGGACCAAATCTCTTTTCCTTGGTCCCAAACTTCTCCAATTGGTTTAATGTGTCATATTACATCAATCTATGCTTGACATTGGGTTCGTTCAGCTTTGGAGCTACTCGGAACTAAGAAAGACCAAAATGGACGAACTTGGTCAAGTTGGATGATTCTTGGACCAAATCTCTTTTCCTTGGTCCCAAACTTCTCCAATTGGTTTAATGTGTCATATTACATCAATCTATGCTTGACATTTGGTTCGTTCAGCTTTGAGCTCGTCGGAACTAAGAAAGACCAAAATGGACGAACTTGGTCAAGTTGGATGATTCTTGGACCAAATCTCTTTTCCTTGGTCCCAAACTTCTCCAATTGGTTTAATGTGTCATATTACATCAATCTATGCTTGACATTTGGGTTCGTTCACTTGGAGCTACGTCGAACTAAGAAGACCAAAATGGACGAACTTGGTCAAGTTGGATGATTCTTGGACCAAATCTCTTTCCTTGGTCCCAAACTTCTCCAATTGTTTAATGTGTCATATTACATCAATCTATGCTTGACATTTGGTTCGTTCAGCTTGGAGCTCGTCGAACTAAAAAGACCAAAATGGACGAACTTGGTCAAGTTGGATGATTCTTGGACCAAATCTCTTTTCCTTGGTCCCAAACTTCTCCAATGGTTTAATGTGTCATATTACATCAATCTATGCTTGACATTTGGGTCGTTCAGCTTTGGAGCTCGTCGGAACTAAGAAAGACCAAAATGGACGAACTTGGTCAAGTTGGATGATTCTTGGACCAAATCTCTTTCCTTGGTCCAAACTTCTCCAATTGGTTTAATGTGTCATATTACATCAATCTATGCTTGACATTTGGTTCGTTCAGCTTGGAGCTATCGGAACTAAGAAAGACCAAAATGGACGAACTTGGTCAAGTTGGATGATTCTTGGACCAAATCTCTTTCCTTGGTCCCAAACTTCTCCAATTGGTTTAATGTGTCATATTACATCAATCTATGCTTGACATTTGGTTTCGTTCAGCTTTGGGCTACTCGGAACTAAGAAAGACCAAAATGGACGAACTTGGTCAAGTTGGATGATTCTTGGACCAAATCTCTTTTCCTTGGTCCCAAACTTCTCCAATGGTTTAATGTGTCATATTACATCAATCTATGCTTGACATTTGGGTTCGTTCAGCTTTGGAGCTCGTCGGAACTAAGAAAGACCAAAATGGAAACTTGGTCAAGTTGGATGATTCTTGGACCAAATCTCTTTTCCTTGGTCCCAAACTTCTCCAATTGGTTTAATGTGTCATATTACATCAATCTATGCTTGACATTTGGGTTCGTTCAGCTTGGAGCTCGTCGAACTAAGAAAGACCAAAATGGACGAACTTGGTCAAGTTGGATGATTCTTGGACCAAATCTCTTTTCCTTGGTCCCAAACTTCTCCAATTGGTTTAATGTGTCATATTACATCAATCTATGCTTGACATTTGGGTTCGTTCAGCTTTGGAGCTCGTCGGAACTAAGAAAGACCAAAATGGACGAACTTGGTCAAGTTGGATGATTCTTGGACCAAATCTCTTTTCCTTGGTCCCAAACTTCTCCAATTGGTTTAATGTGTCATATTACATCAATCTATGCTTGACATTTGGGTCGTTCAGCTTTGGAGCTCGTCGAACTAAGAAAGACCAAAATGGACGAACTTGGTCAAGTTGGATGATTCTTGGACCAAATCTCTTTTCCTTGGTCCCAAACTTCTCCAATTGGTTTAATGTGTCATATTACATCAATCTATGCTTGACATTTGGGTTCGTTCAGCTTTGAGCTACTTGGAACTAAGAAAGACCAAAATGGACGAACTTGGTCAAGTTGGATGATTCTTGGACCAAATCTCTTTTCCTTGGTCCCAAACTTCTCCAATTGGTTTAATGTGTCATATTACATCAATCTATGCTTGACATTTGGTTTCGTTCAGCTTTGGAGCTCGTCGAACTAAGAAAGACCAAAATGGACGAACTTGGTCAAGTTGGATGATTCTTGGACCAAATCTCTTTTCCTTGGTCCCAAACTTCTCCAATTGGTTTAATGTGTCATATTACATCAATCTATGCTTGACATTTGGGTTCGTTCAGCTTTGGAGCTACTCGAAACTAAGAAAGACCAAAATGGACGAACTTGGTCAAGTTGGATGATTCTTGGACCAAATCTCTTTTCCTTGGTCCCAAACTTCTCCAATTGGTTTAATGTGTCATATTACATCAATCTATGCTTGACATTTGGGTTCGTTCAGCTTTGGAGCTCTCGGAACTAAGAAAGACCAAAATGGACGAACTTGGTCAAGTTGGATGATTCTTGGACCAAATCTCTTTTCCTTGGTCCCAAACTTCTCCAATTGGTTTAATGTGTCATATTACATCAATCTATGCTTGACATTTGGGTTCGTTCAGCTTTGGAGCTTCGGAAACTAAGAAAGACCAAAATGGACGAACTTGGTCAAGTTGGATGATTCTTGGACCAAATCTCTTTTCCTTGGTCCCAAACTTCTCCAATTGGTTTAATGTGTCATATTACATCAATCTATGCTTGACATTTGGTTTCGTCAGCTTTGTCTATTCGAACTAAGAAAGACCAAAATGGACGAACTTGGTCAAGTTGGATGATTCTTGGACCAAATCTCTTTTCCTTGGTCCCAAACTTCTCCAATTGGTTTAATGTGTCATATTACATCAATCTATGCTTGACATTTGGGTTCGTTCAGCTTTGGAGCTACTTGGAACTAAGAAAGACCAAAATGGACGAACTTGGTCAAGTTGGATGATTCTTGGACCAAATCTCTTTTCCTTGGTCCCAAACTTCTCCAATTGGTTTAATGTGTCATATTACATCAATCTATGCTTGACATTTGGGTTCGTTCAGCTTTGGAGCTCGTCGAACTAAGAAAGACCAAAATGGACGAACTTGGTCAAGTTGGATGATTCTTGGACCAAATCTCTTTTCCTTGGTCCCAAACTTCTCCAATTGGTTTAATGTGTCATATTACATCAATCTATGCTTGACATTTGGGTTCGTTCAGCTTTGGAGCTCGTCGGAACTAAGAAAGACCAAAATGGACGAACTTGGTCAAGTTGGATGATTCTTGGACCAAATCTCTTTTCCTTGGTCCCAAACTTCTCCAATTGGTTTAATGTGTCATATTACATCAATCTATGCTTGACATTTGGGTTCGTTCAGCTTTGGAGCTCGTCGGAACTAAGAAAGACCAAAATGGACGAACTTGGTCAAGTTGGATGATTCTTGGACCAAATCTCTTTTCCTTGGTCCCAAACTTCTCCAATTGGTTTAATGTGTCATATTACATCAATCTATGCTTGACATTTGGGTTCGTTCAGCTTTGGAGCTACTCGAACTAAGAAAGACCAAAATGGACGAACTTGGTCAAGTTGGATGATTCTTGGACCAAATCTCTTTTCCTTGGTCCCAAACTTCTCCAATTGGTTTAATGTGTCATATTACATCAATCTATGCTTGACATTTGGGTTCGTTCAGCTTTGGAGCTACTCGGAACTAAGAAAGACCAAAATGGACGAACTTGGTCAAGTTGGATGATTCTTGGACCAAATCTCTTTTCCTTGGTCCCAAACTTCTCCAATTGGTTTAATGTGTCATATTACATCAATCTATGCTTGACATTTGGGTTCGTTCAGCTTTGGAGCTACTCGGAACTAAGAAAGACCAAAATGGACGAACTTGGTCAAGTTGGATGATTCTTGGACCAAATCTCTTTTCCTTGGTCCCAAACTTCTCCAATTGGTTTAATGTGTCATATTACATCAATCTATGCTTGACATTTGGGTTCGTTCAGCTTTGGAGCTACTCGGAACTAAGAAAGACCAAAATGGACGAACTTGGTCAAGTTGGATGATTCTTGGACCAAATCTCTTTTCCTTGGTCCCAAACTTCTCCAATTGGTTTAATGTGTCATATTACATCAATCTATGCTTGACATTTGGGTTCGTTCAGCTTTGGAGCTCGTCGGAACTAAGAAAGACCAAAATGGACGAACTTGGTCAAGTTGGATGATTCTTGGACCAAATCTCTTTTCCTTGGTCCCAAACTTCTCCAATTGGTTTAATGTGTCATATTACATCAATCTATGCTTGACATTTGGGTTCGTTCAGCTTTGGAGCTCTCGGAACTAAGAAAGACCAAAATGGACGAACTTGGTCAAGTTGGATGATTCTTGGACCAAATCTCTTTTCCTTGGTCCCAAACTTCTCCAATTGGTTTAATGTGTCATATTACATCAATCTATGCTTGACATTTGGGTTCGTTCAGCTTTGGAGCTACTCGGAACTAAGAAAGACCAAAATGGACGAACTTGGTCAAGTTGGATGATTCTTGGACCAAATCTCTTTTCCTTGGTCCCAAACTTCTCCAATTGGTTTAATGTGTCATATTACATCAATCTATGCTTGACATTTGGGTTCGTTCAGCTTTGGAGCTATTCGGAACTAAGAAAGACCAAAATGGACGAACTTGGTCAAGTTGGATGATTCTTGGACCAAATCTCTTTCCTTGGTCCCAAACTTCTCCAATTGGTTTAATGTGTCATATTACATCAATCTATGCTTGACATTTGGGTTCGTTCAGCTTTGGAGCTATCGGAACTAAGAAAGACCAAAATGGACGAACTTGGTCAAGTTGGATGATTCTTGGACCAAATCTCTTTTCCTTGGTCCCAAACTTCTCCAATTGGTTTAATGTGTCATATTACATCAATCTATGCTTGACATTTGGGTTCGTTCAGCTTTGGAGCTCGTCGGAACTAAGAAAGACCAAAATGGACGAACTTGGTCAAGTTGGATGATTCTTGGACCAAATCTCTTTTCCTTGGTCCCAAACTTCTCCAATTGGTTTAATGTGTCATATTACATCAATCTATGCTTGACATTTGGGTTCGTTCAGCTTTGGAGCTCGTCGGAACTAAGAAAGACCAAAATGGACGAACTTGGTCAAGTTGGATGATTCTTGGACCAAATCTCTTTTCCTTGGTCCCAAACTTCTCCAATTGGTTTAATGTGTCATATTACATCAATCTATGCTTGACATTTGGGTTCGTTCAGCTTTGGAGCTACTCGGAACTAAGAAAGACCAAAATGGACGAACTTGGTCAAGTTGGATGATTCTTGGACCAAATCTCTTTTCCTTGGTCCCAAACTTCTCCAATTGGTTTAATGTGTCATATTACATCAATCTATGCTTGACATTTGGGTTCGTTCAGCTTTGGAGCTCGTCGGAACTAAGAAAGACCAAAATGGACGAACTTGGTCAAGTTGGATGATTCTTGGACCAAATCTCTTTTCCTTGGTCCCAAACTTCTCCAATTGGTTTAATGTGTCATATTACATCAATCTATGCTTGACATTTGGGTTCGTTCAGCTTTGGAGCTACTCGGAACTAAGAAAGACCAAAATGGACGAACTTGGTCAAGTTGGATGATTCTTGGACCAAATCTCTTTTCCTTGGTCCCAAACTTCTCCAATTGGTTTAATGTGTCATATTACATCAATCTATGCTTGACATTTGGGTTCGTTCAGCTTTGGAGCTACTCGGAACTAAGAAAGACCAAAATGGACGAACTTGGTCAAGTTGGATGATTCTTGGACCAAATCTCTTTTCCTTGGTCCCAAACTTCTCCAATTGGTTTAATGTGTCATATTACATCAATCTATGCTTGACATTTGGGTTCGTTCAGCTTTGGAGCTATTCGGAACTAAGAAAGACCAAAATGGACGAACTTGGTCAAGTTGGATGATTCTTGGACCAAATCTCTTTTCCTTGGTCCCAAACTTCTCCAATTGGTTTAATGTGTCATATTACATCAATCTATGCTTGACATTTGGGTTCGTTCAGCTTTGGAGCTCGTCGGAACTAAGAAAGACCAAAATGGACGAACTTGGTCAAGTTGGATGATTCTTGGACCAAATCTCTTTTCCTTGGTCCCAAACTTCTCCAATTGGTTTAATGTGTCATATTACATCAATCTATGCTTGACATTTGGGTTCGTTCAGCTTTGGAGCTCGTCGGAACTAAGAAAGACCAAAATGGACGAACTTGGTCAAGTTGGATGATTCTTGGACCAAATCTCTTTTCCTTGGTCCCAAACTTCTCCAATTGGTTTAATGTGTCATATTACATCAATCTATGCTTGACATTTGGGTTCGTTCAGCTTTGGATCTACTCGGAACTAAGAAAGACCAAAATGGACGAACTTGGTCAAGTTGGATGATTCTTGGACCAAATCTCTTTTCCTTGGTCCCAAACTTCTCCAATTGGTTTAATGTGTCATATTACATCAATCTATGCTTGACATTTGGGTTCGTTCAGCTTTGGAGCTACTCGGAACTAAGAAAGACCAAAATGGACGAACTTGGTCAAGTTGGATGATTCTTGGACCAAATCTCTTTTCCTTGGTCCCAAACTTCTCCAATTGGTTTAATGTGTCATATTACATCAATCTATGCTTGACATTTGGGTTCGTTCAGCTTTGGAGCTCGTCGGAACTAAGAAAGACCAAAATGGACGAACTTGGTCAAGTTGGATGATTCTTGGACCAAATCTCTTTTCCTTGGTCCCAAACTTCTCCAATTGGTTTAATGTGTCATATTACATCAATCTATGCTTGACATTTGGGTTCGTTCAGCTTTGGAGCTCGTCGGAACTAAGAAAGACCAAAATGGACGAACTTGGTCAAGTTGGATGATTCTTGGACCAAATCTCTTTTCCTTGGTCCCAAACTTCTCCAATTGGTTTAATGTGTCATATTACATCAATCTATGCTTGACATTTGGGTTCGTTCAGCTTTGGAGCTAGTCGGAACTAAGAAAGACCAAAATGGACGAAGTTGGTCAAGTTGGATGATTCTTGGACCAAATCTCTTTTCCTTGGTCCCAAACTTCTCCAATTGGTTTAATGTGTCATATTACATCAATCTATGCTTGACATTTGGGTTCGTTCAGCTTTGGAGCTCGTCGGAACTAAGAAAGACCAAAATGGACGAACTTGGTCAAGTTGGATGATTCTTGGACCAAATCTCTTTTCCTTGGTCCCAAACTTCTCCAATTGGTTTAATGTGTCATATTACATCAATCTATGCTTGACATTTGGGTTCGTTCAGCTTTGGAGCTCGTCGGAACTAAGAAAGACCAAAATGGACGAACTTGGTCAAGTTGGATGATTCTTGGACCAAATCTCTTTTCCTTGGTCCCAAACTTCTCCAATTGGTTTAATGTGTCATATTACATCAATCTATGCTTGACATTTGGGTTCGTTCAGCTTTGGAGCTACTCGGAACTAAGAAAGACCAAAATGGACGAACTTGGTCAAGTTGGATGATTCTTGGACCAAATCTCTTTTCCTTGGTCCCAAACTTCTCCAATTGGTTTAATGTGTCATATTACATCAATCTATGCTTGACATTTGGGTTCGTTCAGCTTTGGAGCTCGTCGGAACTAAGAAAGACCAAAATGGACGAACTTGGTCAAGTTGGATGATTCTTGGACCAAATCTCTTTTCCTTGGTCCCAAACTTCTCCAATTGGTTTAATGTGTCATATTACATCAATCTATGCTTGACATTTGGGTTCGTTCAGCTTTGGAGCTACTCGGAACTAAGAAAGACCAAAATGGACGAACTTGGTCAAGTTGGATGATTCTTGGACCAAATCTCTTTTCCTTGGTCCCAAACTTCTCCAATTGGTTTAATGTGTCATATTACATCAATCTATGCTTGACATTTGGGTTCGTTCAGCTTTGGAGCTCGTCGGAACTAAGAAAGACCAAAATGGACGAACTTGGTCAAGTTGGATGATTCTTGGACCAAATCTCTTTTCCTTGGTCCCAAACTTCTCCAATTGGTTTAATGTGTCATATTACATCAATCTATGCTTGACATTTGGGTTCGTTCAGCTTTGGAGCTACTCGGAACTAAGAAAGACCAAAATGGACGAACTTGGTCAAGTTGGATGATTCTTGGACCAAATCTCTTTTCCTTGGTCCCAAACTTCTCCAATTGGTTTAATGTGTCATATTACATCAATCTATGCTTGACATTTGGGTTCGTTCAGCTTTGGAGCTCGTCGGAACTAAGAAAGACCAAAATGGACGAACTTGGTCAAGTTGGATGATTCTTGGACCAAATCTCTTTTCCTTGGTCCCAAACTTCTCCAATTGGTTTAATGTGTCATATTACATCAATCTATGCTTGACATTTGGGTTCGTTCAGCTTTGGAGCTACTCGGAACTAAGAAAGACCAAAATGGACGAACTTGGTCAAGTTGGATGATTCTTGGACCAAATCTCTTTTCCTTGGTCCCAAACTTCTCCAATTGGTTTAATGTGTCATATTACATCAATCTATGCTTGACATTTGGGTTCGTTCAGCTTTGGAGCTCGTCGGAACTAAGAAAGACCAAAATGGACGAACTTGGTCAAGTTGGATGATTCTTGGACCAAATCTCTTTTCCTTGGTCCCAAACTTCTCCAATTGGTTTAATGTGTCATATTACATCAATCTATGCTTGACATTTGGGTTCGTTCAGCTTTGGAGCTCGTCGGAACTAAGAAAGACCAAAATGGACGAACTTGGTCAAGTTGGATGATTCTTGGACCAAATCTCTTTTCCTTGGTCCCAAACTTCTCCAATTGGTTTAATGTGTCATATTACATCAATCTATGCTTGACATTTGGGTTCGTTCAGCTTTGGAGCTCGTCGGAACTAAGAAAGACCAAAATGGACGAACTTGGTCAAGTTGGATGATTCTTGGACCAAATCTCTTTCCTTGGTCCCAAACTTCTCCAATTGGTTTAATGTGTCATATTACATCAATCTATGCTTGACATTTGGGTTCGTTCAGCTTTGGAGCTCGTCGGAACTAAGAAAGACCAAAATGGACGAACTTGGTCAAGTTGGATGATTCTTGGACCAAATCTCTTTCCTTGGTCCCAAACTTCTCCAATTGGTTTAATGTGTCATATTACATCAATCTATGCTTGACATTTGGGTTCGTTCAGCTTTGGAGCTCTCGGAACTAAGAAAGACCAAAATGGACGAACTTGGTCAAGTTGGATGATTCTTGGACCAAATCTCTTTTCCTTGGTCCCAAACTTCTCCAATTGGTTTAATGTGTCATATTACATCAATCTATGCTTGACATTTGGGTTCGTTCAGCTTTGGAGCTCGTCGGAACTAAGAAAGACCAAAATGGACGAACTTGGTCAAGTTGGATGATTCTTGGACCAAATCTCTTTTCCTTGGTCCCAAACTTCTCCAATTGGTTTAATGTGTCATATTACATCAATCTATGCTTGACATTTGGGTTCGTTCAGCTTTGGAGCTCGTCGGAACTAAGAAAGACCAAAATGGACGAACTTGGTCAAGTTGGATGATTCTTGGACCAAATCTCTTTTCCTTGGTCCCAAACTTCTCCAATTGGTTTAATGTGTCATATTACATCAATCTATGCTTGACATTTGGGTTCGTTCAGCTTTGGAGCTCGTCGGAACTAAGAAAGACCAAAATGGACGAACTTGGTCAAGTTGGATGATTCTTGGACCAAATCTCTTTTCCTTGGTCCCAAACTTCTCCAATTGGTTTAATGTGTCATATTACATCAATCTATGCTTGACATTTGGGTTCGTTCAGCTTTGGAGCTCGTCGGAACTAAGAAAGACCAAAATGGACGAACTTGGTCAAGTTGGATGATTCTTGGACCAAATCTCTTTTCCTTGGTCCCAAACTTCTCCAATTGGTTTAATGTGTCATATTACATCAATCTATGCTTGACATTTGGGTTCGTTCAGCTTTGGAGCTACTCGGAACTAAGAAAGACCAAAATGGACGAACTTGGTCAAGTTGGATGATTCTTGGACCAAATCTCTTTTCCTTGGTCCCAAACTTCTCCAATTGGTTTAATGTGTCATATTACATCAATCTATGCTTGACATTTGGGTTCGTTCAGCTTTGGAGCTCGTCGGAACTAAGAAAGACCAAAATGGACGAACTTGGTCAAGTTGGATGATTCTTGGACCAAATCTCTTTTCCTTGGTCCCAAACTTCTCCAATTGGTTTAATGTGTCATATTACATCAATCTATGCTTGACATTTGGGTTCGTTCAGCTTTGGAGCTCGTCGGAACTAAGAAAGACCAAAATGGACGAACTTGGTCAAGTTGGATGATTCTTGGACCAAATCTCTTTTCCTTGGTCCCAAACTTCTCCAATTGGTTTAATGTGTCATATTACATCAATCTATGCTTGACATTTGGGTTCGTTCAGCTTTGGAGCTCGGAACTAAGAAAGACCAAAATGGACGAACTTGGTCAAGTTGGATGATTCTTGGACCAAATCTCTTTTCCTTGGTCCCAAACTTCTCCAATTGGTTTAATGTGTCATATTACATCAATCTATGCTTGACATTTGGGTTCGTTCAGCTTTGGAGCTCGTCGGAACTAAGAAAGACCAAAATGGACGAACTTGGTCAAGTTGGATGATTCTTGGACCAAATCTCTTTTCCTTGGTCCCAAACTTCTCCAATTGGTTTAATGTGTCATATTACATCAATCTATGCTTGACATTTGGGTTCGTTCAGCTTTGGAGCTCGTCGGAACTAAGAAAGACCAAAATGGACGAACTTGGTCAAGTTGGATGATTCTTGGACCAAATCTCTTTTCCTTGGTCCCAAACTTCTCCAATTGGTTTAATGTGTCATATTACATCAATCTATGCTTGACATTTGGGTTCGTTCAGCTTTGGAGCTACTCGGAACTAAGAAAGACCAAAATGGACGAACTTGGTCAAGTTGGATGATTCTTGGACCAAATCTCTTTTCCTTGGTCCCAAACTTCTCCAATTGGTTTAATGTGTCATATTACATCAATCTATGCTTGACATTTGGGTTCGTTCAGCTTTGGAGCTCGTCGGAACTAAGAAAGACCAAAATGGACGAACTTGGTCAAGTTGGATGATTCTTGGACCAAATCTCTTTTCCTTGGTCCCAAACTTCTCCAATTGGTTTAATGTGTCATATTACATCAATCTATGCTTGACATTTGGGTTCGTTCAGCTTTGGAGCTCGTCGGAACTAAGAAAGACCAAAATGGACGAACTTGGTCAAGTTGGATGATTCTTGGACCAAATCTCTTTTCCTTGGTCCCAAACTTCTCCAATTGGTTTAATGTGTCATATTACATCAATCTATGCTTGACATTTGGGTTCGTTCAGCTTTGGAGCTAGTCGGAACTAAGAAAGACCAAAATGGACGAACTTGGTCAAGTTGGATGATTCTTGGACCAAATCTCTTTTCCTTGGTCCCAAACTTCTCCAATTGGTTTAATGTGTCATATTACATCAATCTATGCTTGACATTTGGGTTCGTTCAGCTTTGGAGCTCGTCGGAACTAAGAAAGACCAAAATGGACGAACTTGGTCAAGTTGGATGATTCTTGGACCAAATCTCTTTTCCTTGGTCCCAAACTTCTCCAATTGGTTTAATGTGTCATATTACATCAATCTATGCTTGACATTTGGGTTCGTTCAGCTTTGGAGCTCGTCGGAACTAAGAAAGACCAAAATGGACGAACTTGGTCAAGTTGGATGATTCTTGGACCAAATCTCTTTTCCTTGGTCCCAAACTTCTCCAATTGGTTTAATGTGTCATATTACATCAATCTATGCTTGACATTTGGGTTCGTTCAGCTTTGGAGCTACTCGGAACTAAGAAAGACCAAAATGGACGAACTTGGTCAAGTTGGATGATTCTTGGACCAAATCTCTTTTCCTTGGTCCCAAACTTCTCCAATTGGTTTAATGTGTCATATTACATCAATCTATGCTTGACATTTGGGTTCGTTCAGCTTTGGAGCTCGTCGGAACTAAGAAAGACCAAAATGGACGAACTTGGTCAAGTTGGATGATTCTTGGACCAAATCTCTTTTCCTTGGTCCCAAACTTCTCCAATTGGTTTAATGTGTCATATTACATCAATCTATGCTTGACATTTGGGTTCGTTCAGCTTTGGAGCTAGTCGGAACTAAGAAAGACCAAAATGGACGAACTTGGTCAAGTTGGATGATTCTTGGACCAAATCTCTTTTCCTTGGTCCCAAACTTCTCCAATTGGTTTAATGTGTCATATTACATCAATCTATGCTTGACATTTGGGTTCGTTCAGCTTTGGAGCTAGTCGGAACTAAGAAAGACCAAAATGGACGAACTTGGTCAAGTTGGATGATTCTTGGACCAAATCTCTTTTCCTTGGTCCCAAACTTCTCCAATTGGTTTAATGTGTCATATTACATCAATCTATGCTTGACATTTGGGTTCGTTCAGCTTTGGAGCTCGTCGGAACTAAGAAAGACCAAAATGGACGAACTTGGTCAAGTTGGATGATTCTTGGACCAAATCTCTTTTCCTTGGTCCCAAACTTCTCCAATTGGTTTAATGTGTCATATTACATCAATCTATGCTTGACATTTGGGTTCGTTCAGCTTTGGAGCTCGTCGGAACTAAGAAAGACCAAAATGGACGAACTTGGTCAAGTTGGATGATTCTTGGACCAAATCTCTTTTCCTTGGTCCCAAACTTCTCCAATTGGTTTAATGTGTCATATTACATCAATCTATGCTTGACATTTGGGTTCGTTCAGCTTTGGAGCTAGTCGGAACTAAGAAAGACCAAAATGGACGAACTTGGTCAAGTTGGATGATTCTTGGACCAAATCTCTTTTCCTTGGTCCCAAACTTCTCCAATTGGTTTAATGTGTCATATTACATCAATCTATGCTTGACATTTGGGTTCGTTCAGCTTTGGAGCTCGTCGGAACTAAGAAAGACCAAAATGGACGAACTTGGTCAAGTTGGATGATTCTTGGACCAAATCTCTTTTCCTTGGTCCCAAACTTCTCCAATTGGTTTAATGTGTCATATTACATCAATCTATGCTTGACATTTGGGTTCGTTCAGCTTTGGAGCTAGTCGGAACTAAGAAAGACCAAAATGGACGAACTTGGTCAAGTTGGATGATTCTTGGACCAAATCTCTTTTCCTTGGTCCCAAACTTCTCCAATTGGTTTAATGTGTCATATTACATCAATCTATGCTTGACATTTGGGTTCGTTCAGCTTTGGAGCTAGTCGGAACTAAGAAAGACCAAAATGGACGAACTTGGTCAAGTTGGATGATTCTTGGACCAAATCTCTTTTCCTTGGTCCCAAACTTCTCCAATTGGTTTAATGTGTCATATTACATCAATCTATGCTTGACATTTGGGTTCGTTCAGCTTTGGAGCTCGTCGGAACTAAGAAAGACCAAAATGGACGAACTTGGTCAAGTTGGATGATTCTTGGACCAAATCTCTTTTCCTTGGTCCCAAACTTCTCCAATTGGTTTAATGTGTCATATTACATCAATCTATGCTTGACATTTGGGTTCGTTCAGCTTTGGAGCTCGTCGGAACTAAGAAAGACCAAAATGGACGAACTTGGTCAAGTTGGATGATTCTTGGACCAAATCTCTTTTCCTTGGTCCCAAACTTCTCCAATTGGTTTAATGTGTCATATTACATCAATCTATGCTTGACATTTGGGTTCGTTCAGCTTTGGAGCTCGTCGGAACTAAGAAAGACCAAAATGGACGAACTTGGTCAAGTTGGATGATTCTTGGACCAAATCTCTTTTCCTTGGTCCCAAACTTCTCCAATTGGTTTAATGTGTCATATTACATCAATCTATGCTTGACATTTGGGTTCGTTCAGCTTTGGAGCTAGTCGGAACTAAGAAAGACCAAAATGGACGAACTTGGTCAAGTTGGATGATTCTTGGACCAAATCTCTTTTCCTTGGTCCCAAACTTCTCCAATTGGTTTAATGTGTCATATTACATCAATCTATGCTTGACATTTGGGTTCGTTCAGCTTTGGAGCTCGGAACTAAGAAAGACCAAAATGGACGAACTTGGTCAAGTTGGATGATTCTTGGACCAAATCTCTTTTCCTTGGTCCCAAACTTCTCCAATTGGTTTAATGTGTCATATTACATCAATCTATGCTTGACATTTGGGTTCGTTCAGCTTTGGAGCTCGTCGGAACTAAGAAAGACCAAAATGGACGAACTTGGTCAAGTTGGATGATTCTTGGACCAAATCTCTTTTCCTTGGTCCCAAACTTCTCCAATTGGTTTAATGTGTCATATTACATCAATCTATGCTTGACATTTGGGTTCGTTCAGCTTTGGAGCTCGTCGGAACTAAGAAAGACCAAAATGGACGAACTTGGTCAAGTTGGATGATTCTTGGACCAAATCTCTTTTCCTTGGTCCCAAACTTCTCCAATTGGTTTAATGTGTCATATTACATCAATCTATGCTTGACATTTGGGTTCGTTCAGCTTTGGAGCTAGTCGGAACTAAGAAAGACCAAAATGGACGAACTTGGTCAAGTTGGATGATTCTTGGACCAAATCTCTTTTCCTTGGTCCCAAACTTCTCCAATTGGTTTAATGTGTCATATTACATCAATCTATGCTTGACATTTGGGTTCGTTCAGCTTTGGAGCTCGTCGGAACTAAGAAAGACCAAAATGGACGAACTTGGTCAAGTTGGATGATTCTTGGACCAAATCTCTTTTCCTTGGTCCCAAACTTCTCCAATTGGTTTAATGTGTCATATTACATCAATCTATGCTTGACATTTGGGTTCGTTCAGCTTTGGAGCTCGTCGGAACTAAGAAAGACCAAAATGGACGAACTTGGTCAAGTTGGATGATTCTTGGACCAAATCTCTTTTCCTTGGTCCCAAACTTCTCCAATTGGTTTAATGTGTCATATTACATCAATCTATGCTTGACATTTGGGTTCGTTCAGCTTTGGAGCTAGTCGGAACTAAGAAAGACCAAAATGGACGAACTTGGTCAAGTTGGATGATTCTTGGACCAAATCTCTTTTCCTTGGTCCCAAACTTCTCCAATTGGTTTAATGTGTCATATTACATCAATCTATGCTTGACATTTGGGTTCGTTCAGCTTTGGAGCTCGTCGGAACTAAGAAAGACCAAAATGGACGAACTTGGTCAAGTTGGATGATTCTTGGACCAAATCTCTTTTCCTTGGTCCCAAACTTCTCCAATTGGTTTAATGTGTCATATTACATCAATCTATGCTTGACATTTGGGTTCGTTCAGCTTTGGAGCTAGTCGGAACTAAGAAAGACCAAAATGGACGAACTTGGTCAAGTTGGATGATTCTTGGACCAAATCTCTTTTCCTTGGTCCCAAACTTCTCCAATTGGTTTAATGTGTCATATTACATCAATCTATGCTTGACATTTGGGTTCGTTCAGCTTTGGAGCTAGTCGGAACTAAGAAAGACCAAAATGGACGAACTTGGTCAAGTTGGATGATTCTTGGACCAAATCTCTTTTCCTTGGTCCCAAACTTCTCCAATTGGTTTAATGTGTCATATTACATCAATCTATGCTTGACATTTGGGTTCGTTCAGCTTTGGAGCTCGTCGGAACTAAGAAAGACCAAAATGGACGAACTTGGTCAAGTTGGATGATTCTTGGACCAAATCTCTTTTCCTTGGTCCCAAACTTCTCCAATTGGTTTAATGTGTCATATTACATCAATCTATGCTTGACATTTGGGTTCGTTCAGCTTTGGAGCTCGTCGGAACTAAGAAAGACCAAAATGGACGAACTTGGTCAAGTTGGATGATTCTTGGACCAAATCTCTTTTCCTTGGTCCCAAACTTCTCCAATTGGTTTAATGTGTCATATTACATCAATCTATGCTTGACATTTGGGTTCGTTCAGCTTTGGAGCTAGTCGGAACTAAGAAAGACCAAAATGGACGAACTTGGTCAAGTTGGATGATTCTTGGACCAAATCTCTTTTCCTTGGTCCCAAACTTCTCCAATTGGTTTAATGTGTCATATTACATCAATCTATGCTTGACATTTGGGTTCGTTCAGCTTTGGAGCTCGTCGGAACTAAGAAAGACCAAAATGGACGAACTTGGTCAAGTTGGATGATTCTTGGACCAAATCTCTTTTCCTTGGTCCCAAACTTCTCCAATTGGTTTAATGTGTCATATTACATCAATCTATGCTTGACATTTGGGTTCGTTCAGCTTTGGAGCTCGTCGGAACTAAGAAAGACCAAAATGGACGAACTTGGTCAAGTTGGATGATTCTTGGACCAAATCTCTTTTCCTTGGTCCCAAACTTCTCCAATTGGTTTAATGTGTCATATTACATCAATCTATGCTTGACATTTGGGTTCGTTCAGCTTTGGAGCTAGTCGGAACTAAGAAAGACCAAAATGGACGAACTTGGTCAAGTTGGATGATTCTTGGACCAAATCTCTTTTCCTTGGTCCCAAACTTCTCCAATTGGTTTAATGTGTCATATTACATCAATCTATGCTTGACATTTGGGTTCGTTCAGCTTTGGAGCTAGTCGGAACTAAGAAAGACCAAAATGGACGAACTTGGTCAAGTTGGATGATTCTTGGACCAAATCTCTTTTCCTTGGTCCCAAACTTCTCCAATTGGTTTAATGTGTCATATTACATCAATCTATGCTTGACATTTGGGTTCGTTCAGCTTTGGAGCTAGTCGGAACTAAGAAAGACCAAAATGGACGAACTTGGTCAAGTTGGATGATTCTTGGACCAAATCTCTTTTCCTTGGTCCCAAACTTCTCCAATTGGTTTAATGTGTCATATTACATCAATCTATGCTTGACATTTGGGTTCGTTCAGCTTTGGAGCTAGTCGGAACTAAGAAAGACCAAAATGGACGAACTTGGTCAAGTTGGATGATTCTTGGACCAAATCTCTTTTCCTTGGTCCCAAACTTCTCCAATTGGTTTAATGTGTCATATTACATCAATCTATGCTTGACATTTGGGTTCGTTCAGCTTTGGAGCTAGTCGGAACTAAGAAAGACCAAAATGGACGAACTTGGTCAAGTTGGATGATTCTTGGACCAAATCTCTTTTCCTTGGTCCCAAACTTCTCCAATTGGTTTAATGTGTCATATTACATCAATCTATGCTTGACATTTGGGTTCGTTCAGCTTTGGAGCTAGTCGGAACTAAGAAAGACCAAAATGGACGAACTTGGTCAAGTTGGATGA
Organism: Bauhinia variegata; assembly: GCA_022379115.2. NCBI lineage: Eukaryota > Viridiplantae > Streptophyta > Magnoliopsida > Fabales > Fabaceae > Bauhinia > Bauhinia variegata. Next base: position 25,848 of record JAKRYI020000207.1, on the reverse strand, counting down.
TTCTTGGACCAAATCTCTTTTCCTTGGTCCCAAACTTCTCCAATTGGTTTAATGTGTCATATTACATCAATCTATGCTTGACATTTGGGTTCGTTCAGCTTTGGAGCTAGTCGGAACTAAGAAAGACCAAAATGGACGAACTTGGTCAAGTTGGATGATTCTTGGACCAAATCTCTTTTCCTTGGTCCCAAACTTCTCCAATTGGTTTAATGTGTCATATTACATCAATCTATGCTTGACATTTGGGTTCGTTCAGCTTTGGAGCTAGTCGGAACTAAGAAAGACCAAAATGGACGAACTTGGTCAAGTTGGATGATTCTTGGACCAAATCTCTTTTCCTTGGTCCCAAACTTCTCCAATTGGTTTAATGTGTCATATTACATCAATCTATGCTTGACATTTGGGTTCGTTCAGCTTTGGAGCTAGTCGGAACTAAGAAAGACCAAAATGGACGAACTTGGTCAAGTTGGATGATTCTTGGACCAAATCTCTTTTCCTTGGTCCCAAACTTCTCCAATTGGTTTAATGTGTCATATTACATCAATCTATGCTTGACATTTGGGTTCGTTCAGCTTTGGAGCTAGTCGGAACTAAGAAAGACCAAAATGGACGAACTTGGTCAAGTTGGATGATTCTTGGACCAAATCTCTTTTCCTTGGTCCCAAACTTCTCCAATTGGTTTAATGTGTCATATTACATCAATCTATGCTTGACATTTGGGTTCGTTCAGCTTTGGAGCTAGTCGGAACTAAGAAAGACCAAAATGGACGAACTTGGTCAAGTTGGATGATTCTTGGACCAAATCTCTTTTCCTTGGTCCCAAACTTCTCCAATTGGTTTAATGTGTCATATTACATCAATCTATGCTTGACATTTGGGTTCGTTCAGCTTTGGAGCTAGTCGGAACTAAGAAAGACCAAAATGGACGAACTTGGTCAAGTTGGATGATTCTTGGACCAAATCTCTTTTCCTTGGTCCCAAACTTCTCCAATTGGTTTAATGTGTCATATTACATCAATCTATGCTTGACATTTGGGTTCGTTCAGCTTTGGAGCTCGTCGGAACTAAGAAAGACCAAAATGGACGAACTTGGTCAAGTTGGATGATTCTTGGACCAAATCTCTTTTCCTTGGTCCCAAACTTCTCCAATTGGTTTAATGTGTCATATTACATCAATCTATGCTTGACATTTGGGTTCGTTCAGCTTTGGAGCTAGTCGGAACTAAGAAAGACCAAAATGGACGAACTTGGTCAAGTTGGATGATTCTTGGACCAAATCTCTTTTCCTTGGTCCCAAACTTCTCCAATTGGTTTAATGTGTCATATTACATCAATCTATGCTTGACATTTGGGTTCGTTCAGCTTTGGAGCTAGTCGGAACTAAGAAAGACCAAAATGGACGAACTTGGTCAAGTTGGATGATTCTTGGACCAAATCTCTTTTCCTTGGTCCCAAACTTCTCCAATTGGTTTAATGTGTCATATTACATCAATCTATGCTTGACATTTGGGTTCGTTCAGCTTTGGAGCTAGTCGGAACTAAGAAAGACCAAAATGGACGAACTTGGTCAAGTTGGATGATTCTTGGACCAAATCTCTTTTCCTTGGTCCCAAACTTCTCCAATTGGTTTAATGTGTCATATTACATCAATCTATGCTTGACATTTGGGTTCGTTCAGCTTTGGAGCTCGTCGGAACTAAGAAAGACCAAAATGGACGAACTTGGTCAAGTTGGATGATTCTTGGACCAAATCTCTTTTCCTTGGTCCCAAACTTCTCCAATTGGTTTAATGTGTCATATTACATCAATCTATGCTTGACATTTGGGTTCGTTCAGCTTTGGAGCTAGTCGGAACTAAGAAAGACCAAAATGGACGAACTTGGTCAAGTTGGATGATTCTTGGACCAAATCTCTTTTCCTTGGTCCCAAACTTCTCCAATTGGTTTAATGTGTCATATTACATCAATCTATGCTTGACATTTGGGTTCGTTCAGCTTTGGAGCTCGTCGGAACTAAGAAAGACCAAAATGGACGAACTTGGTCAAGTTGGATGATTCTTGGACCAAATCTCTTTTCCTTGGTCCCAAACTTCTCCAATTGGTTTAATGTGTCATATTACATCAATCTATGCTTGACATTTGGGTTCGTTCAGCTTTGGAGCTAGTCGGAACTAAGAAAGACCAAAATGGACGAACTTGGTCAAGTTGGATGATTCTTGGACCAAATCTCTTTTCCTTGGTCCCAAACTTCTCCAATTGGTTTAATGTGTCATATTACATCAATCTATGCTTGACATTTGGGTTCGTTCAGCTTTGGAGCTAGTCGGAACTAAGAAAGACCAAAATGGACGAACTTGGTCAAGTTGGATGATTCTTGGACCAAATCTCTTTTCCTTGGTCCCAAACTTCTCCAATTGGTTTAATGTGTCATATTACATCAATCTATGCTTGACATTTGGGTTCGTTCAGCTTTGGAGCTAGTCGGAACTAAGAAAGACCAAAATGGACGAACTTGGTCAAGTTGGATGATTCTTGGACCAAATCTCTTTTCCTTGGTCCCAAACTTCTCCAATTGGTTTAATGTGTCATATTACATCAATCTATGCTTGACATTTGGGTTCGTTCAGCTTTGGAGCTCGTCGGAACTAAGAAAGACCAAAATGGACGAACTTGGTCAAGTTGGATGATTCTTGGACCAAATCTCTTTTCCTTGGTCCCAAACTTCTCCAATTGGTTTAATGTGTCATATTACATCAATCTATGCTTGACATTTGGGTTCGTTCAGCTTTGGAGCTCGTCGGAACTAAGAAAGACCAAAATGGACGAACTTGGTCAAGTTGGATGATTCTTGGACCAAATCTCTTTTCCTTGGTCCCAAACTTCTCCAATTGGTTTAATGTGTCATATTACATCAATCTATGCTTGACATTTGGGTTCGTTCAGCTTTGGAGCTAGTCGGAACTAAGAAAGACCAAAATGGACGAACTTGGTCAAGTTGGATGATTCTTGGACCAAATCTCTTTTCCTTGGTCCCAAACTTCTCCAATTGGTTTAATGTGTCATATTACATCAATCTATGCTTGACATTTGGGTTCGTTCAGCTTTGGAGCTCGTCGGAACTAAGAAAGACCAAAATGGACGAACTTGGTCAAGTTGGATGATTCTTGGACCAAATCTCTTTTCCTTGGTCCCAAACTTCTCCAATTGGTTTAATGTGTCATATTACATCAATCTATGCTTGACATTTGGGTTCGTTCAGCTTTGGAGCTCGTCGGAACTAAGAAAGACCAAAATGGACGAACTTGGTCAAGTTGGATGATTCTTGGACCAAATCTCTTTTCCTTGGTCCCAAACTTCTCCAATTGGTTTAATGTGTCATATTACATCAATCTATGCTTGACATTTGGGTTCGTTCAGCTTTGGAGCTAGTCGGAACTAAGAAAGACCAAAATGGACGAACTTGGTCAAGTTGGATGATTCTTGGACCAAATCTCTTTTCCTTGGTCCCAAACTTCTCCAATTGGTTTAATGTGTCATATTACATCAATCTATGCTTGACATTTGGGTTCGTTCAGCTTTGGAGCTAGTCGGAACTAAGAAAGACCAAAATGGACGAACTTGGTCAAGTTGGATGATTCTTGGACCAAATCTCTTTTCCTTGGTCCCAAACTTCTCCAATTGGTTTAATGTGTCATATTACATCAATCTATGCTTGACATTTGGGTTCGTTCAGCTTTGGAGCTAGTCGGAACTAAGAAAGACCAAAATGGACGAACTTGGTCAAGTTGGATGATTCTTGGACCAAATCTCTTTTCCTTGGTCCCAAACTTCTCCAATTGGTTTAATGTGTCATATTACATCAATCTATGCTTGACATTTGGGTTCGTTCAGCTTTGGAGCTAGTCGGAACTAAGAAAGACCAAAATGGACGAACTTGGTCAAGTTGGATGATTCTTGGACCAAATCTCTTTTCCTTGGTCCCAAACTTCTCCAATTGGTTTAATGTGTCATATTACATCAATCTATGCTTGACATTTGGGTTCGTTCAGCTTTGGAGCTAGTCGGAACTAAGAAAGACCAAAATGGACGAACTTGGTCAAGTTGGATGATTCTTGGACCAAATCTCTTTTCCTTGGTCCCAAACTTCTCCAATTGGTTTAATGTGTCATATTACATCAATCTATGCTTGACATTTGGGTTCGTTCAGCTTTGGAGCTCGTCGGAACTAAGAAAGACCAAAATGGACGAACTTGGTCAAGTTGGATGATTCTTGGACCAAATCTCTTTTCCTTGGTCCCAAACTTCTCCAATTGGTTTAATGTGTCATATTACATCAATCTATGCTTGACATTTGGGTTCGTTCAGCTTTGGAGCTAGTCGGAACTAAGAAAGACCAAAATGGACGAACTTGGTCAAGTTGGATGATTCTTGGACCAAATCTCTTTTCCTTGGTCCCAAACTTCTCCAATTGGTTTAATGTGTCATATTACATCAATCTATGCTTGACATTTGGGTTCGTTCAGCTTTGGAGCTCGTCGGAACTAAGAAAGACCAAAATGGACGAACTTGGTCAAGTTGGATGATTCTTGGACCAAATCTCTTTTCCTTGGTCCCAAACTTCTCCAATTGGTTTAATGTGTCATATTACATCAATCTATGCTTGACATTTGGGTTCGTTCAGCTTTGGAGCTAGTCGGAACTAAGAAAGACCAAAATGGACGAACTTGGTCAAGTTGGATGATTCTTGGACCAAATCTCTTTTCCTTGGTCCCAAACTTCTCCAATTGGTTTAATGTGTCATATTACATCAATCTATGCTTGACATTTGGGTTCGTTCAGCTTTGGAGCTCGTCGGAACTAAGAAAGACCAAAATGGACGAACTTGGTCAAGTTGGATGATTCTTGGACCAAATCTCTTTTCCTTGGTCCCAAACTTCTCCAATTGGTTTAATGTGTCATATTACATCAATCTATGCTTGACATTTGGGTTCGTTCAGCTTTGGAGCTCGTCGGAACTAAGAAAGACCAAAATGGACGAACTTGGTCAAGTTGGATGATTCTTGGACCAAATCTCTTTTCCTTGGTCCCAAACTTCTCCAATTGGTTTAATGTGTCATATTACATCAATCTATGCTTGACATTTGGGTTCGTTCAGCTTTGGAGCTAGTCGGAACTAAGAAAGACCAAAATGGACGAACTTGGTCAAGTTGGATGATTCTTGGACCAAATCTCTTTTCCTTGGTCCCAAACTTCTCCAATTGGTTTAATGTGTCATATTACATCAATCTATGCTTGACATTTGGGTTCGTTCAGCTTTGGAGCTAGTCGGAACTAAGAAAGACCAAAATGGACGAACTTGGTCAAGTTGGATGATTCTTGGACCAAATCTCTTTTCCTTGGTCCCAAACTTCTCCAATTGGTTTAATGTGTCATATTACATCAATCTATGCTTGACATTTGGGTTCGTTCAGCTTTGGAGCTAGTCGGAACTAAGAAAGACCAAAATGGACGAACTTGGTCAAGTTGGATGATTCTTGGACCAAATCTCTTTTCCTTGGTCCCAAACTTCTCCAATTGGTTTAATGTGTCATATTACATCAATCTATGCTTGACATTTGGGTTCGTTCAGCTTTGGAGCTAGTCGGAACTAAGAAAGACCAAAATGGACGAACTTGGTCAAGTTGGATGATTCTTGGACCAAATCTCTTTTCCTTGGTCCCAAACTTCTCCAATTGGTTTAATGTGTCATATTACATCAATCTATGCTTGACATTTGGGTTCGTTCAGCTTTGGAGCTAGTCGGAACTAAGAAAGACCAAAATGGACGAACTTGGTCAAGTTGGATGATTCTTGGACCAAATCTCTTTTCCTTGGTCCCAAACTTCTCCAATTGGTTTAATGTGTCATATTACATCAATCTATGCTTGACATTTGGGTTCGTTCAGCTTTGGAGCTAGTCGGAACTAAGAAAGACCAAAATGGACGAACTTGGTCAAGTTGGATGATTCTTGGACCAAATCTCTTTTCCTTGGTCCCAAACTTCTCCAATTGGTTTAATGTGTCATATTACATCAATCTATGCTTGACATTTGGGTTCGTTCAGCTTTGGAGCTAGTCGGAACTAAGAAAGACCAAAATGGACGAACTTGGTCAAGTTGGATGATTCTTGGACCAAATCTCTTTTCCTTGGTCCCAAACTTCTCCAATTGGTTTAATGTGTCATATTACATCAATCTATGCTTGACATTTGGGTTCGTTCAGCTTTGGAGCTAGTCGGAACTAAGAAAGACCAAAATGGACGAACTTGGTCAAGTTGGATGATTCTTGGACCAAATCTCTTTTCCTTGGTCCCAAACTTCTCCAATTGGTTTAATGTGTCATATTACATCAATCTATGCTTGACATTTGGGTTCGTTCAGCTTTGGAGCTAGTCGGAACTAAGAAAGACCAAAATGGACGAACTTGGTCAAGTTGGATGATTCTTGGACCAAATCTCTTTTCCTTGGTCCCAAACTTCTCCAATTGGTTTAATGTGTCATATTACATCAATCTATGCTTGACATTTGGGTTCGTTCAGCTTTGGAGCTAGTCGGAACTAAGAAAGACCAAAATGGACGAACTTGGTCAAGTTGGATGATTCTTGGACCAAATCTCTTTTCCTTGGTCCCAAACTTCTCCAATTGGTTTAATGTGTCATATTACATCAATCTATGCTTGACATTTGGGTTCGTTCAGCTTTGGAGCTAGTCGGAACTAAGAAAGACCAAAATGGACGAACTTGGTCAAGTTGGATGATTCTTGGACCAAATCTCTTTTCCTTGGTCCCAAACTTCTCCAATTGGTTTAATGTGTCATATTACATCAATCTATGCTTGACATTTGGGTTCGTTCAGCTTTGGAGCTAGTCGGAACTAAGAAAGACCAAAATGGACGAACTTGGTCAAGTTGGATGATTCTTGGACCAAATCTCTTTTCCTTGGTCCCAAACTTCTCCAATTGGTTTAATGTGTCATATTACATCAATCTATGCTTGACATTTGGGTTCGTTCAGCTTTGGAGCTCGTCGGAACTAAGAAAGACCAAAATGGACGAACTTGGTCAAGTTGGATGATTCTTGGACCAAATCTCTTTTCCTTGGTCCCAAACTTCTCCAATTGGTTTAATGTGTCATATTACATCAATCTATGCTTGACATTTGGGTTCGTTCAGCTTTGGAGCTCGTCGGAACTAAGAAAGACCAAAATGGACGAACTTGGTCAAGTTGGATGATTCTTGGACCAAATCTCTTTTCCTTGGTCCCAAACTTCTCCAATTGGTTTAATGTGTCATATTACATCAATCTATGCTTGACATTTGGGTTCGTTCAGCTTTGGAGCTAGTCGGAACTAAGAAAGACCAAAATGGACGAACTTGGTCAAGTTGGATGATTCTTGGACCAAATCTCTTTTCCTTGGTCCCAAACTTCTCCAATTGGTTTAATGTGTCATATTACATCAATCTATGCTTGACATTTGGGTTCGTTCAGCTTTGGAGCTAGTCGGAACTAAGAAAGACCAAAATGGACGAACTTGGTCAAGTTGGATGATTCTTGGACCAAATCTCTTTTCCTTGGTCCCAAACTTCTCCAATTGGTTTAATGTGTCATATTACATCAATCTATGCTTGACATTTGGGTTCGTTCAGCTTTGGAGCTAGTCGGAACTAAGAAAGACCAAAATGGACGAACTTGGTCAAGTTGGATGATTCTTGGACCAAATCTCTTTTCCTTGGTCCCAAACTTCTCCAATTGGTTTAATGTGTCATATTACATCAATCTATGCTTGACATTTGGGTTCGTTCAGCTTTGGAGCTAGTCGGAACTAAGAAAGACCAAAATGGACGAACTTGGTCAAGTTGGATGATTCTTGGACCAAATCTCTTTTCCTTGGTCCCAAACTTCTCCAATTGGTTTAATGTGTCATATTACATCAATCTATGCTTGACATTTGGGTTCGTTCAGCTTTGGAGCTAGTCGGAACTAAGAAAGACCAAAATGGACGAACTTGGTCAAGTTGGATGATTCTTGGACCAAATCTCTTTTCCTTGGTCCCAAACTTCTCCAATTGGTTTAATGTGTCATATTACATCAATCTATGCTTGACATTTGGGTTCGTTCAGCTTTGGAGCTAGTCGGAACTAAGAAAGACCAAAATGGACGAACTTGGTCAAGTTGGATGATTCTTGGACCAAATCTCTTTTCCTTGGTCCCAAACTTCTCCAATTGGTTTAATGTGTCATATTACATCAATCTATGCTTGACATTTGGGTTCGTTCAGCTTTGGAGCTAGTCGGAACTAAGAAAGACCAAAATGGACGAACTTGGTCAAGTTGGATGATTCTTGGACCAAATCTCTTTTCCTTGGTCCCAAACTTCTCCAATTGGTTTAATGTGTCATATTACATCAATCTATGCTTGACATTTGGGTTCGTTCAGCTTTGGAGCTCGTCGGAACTAAGAAAGACCAAAATGGACGAACTTGGTCAAGTTGGATGATTCTTGGACCAAATCTCTTTTCCTTGGTCCCAAACTTCTCCAATTGGTTTAATGTGTCATATTACATCAATCTATGCTTGACATTTGGGTTCGTTCAGCTTTGGAGCTAGTCGGAACTAAGAAAGACCAAAATGGACGAACTTGGTCAAGTTGGATGATTCTTGGACCAAATCTCTTTTCCTTGGTCCCAAACTTCTCCAATTGGTTTAATGTGTCATATTACATCAATCTATGCTTGACATTTGGGTTCGTTCAGCTTTGGAGCTAGTCGGAACTAAGAAAGACCAAAATGGACGAACTTGGTCAAGTTGGATGATTCTTGGACCAAATCTCTTTTCCTTGGTCCCAAACTTCTCCAATTGGTTTAATGTGTCATATTACATCAATCTATGCTTGACATTTGGGTTCGTTCAGCTTTGGAGCTAGTCGGAACTAAGAAAGACCAAAATGGACGAACTTGGTCAAGTTGGATGATTCTTGGACCAAATCTCTTTTCCTTGGTCCCAAACTTCTCCAATTGGTTTAATGTGTCATATTACATCAATCTATGCTTGACATTTGGGTTCGTTCAGCTTTGGAGCTCGTCGGAACTAAGAAAGACCAAAATGGACGAACTTGGTCAAGTTGGATGATTCTTGGACCAAATCTCTTTTCCTTGGTCCCAAACTTCTCCAATTGGTTTAATGTGTCATATTACATCAATCTATGCTTGACATTTGGGTTCGTTCAGCTTTGGAGCTAGTCGGAACTAAGAAAGACCAAAATGGACGAACTTGGTCAAGTTGGATGATTCTTGGACCAAATCTCTTTTCCTTGGTCCCAAACTTCTCCAATTGGTTTAATGTGTCATATTACATCAATCTATGCTTGACATTTGGGTTCGTTCAGCTTTGGAGCTCGTCGGAACTAAGAAAGACCAAAATGGACGAACTTGGTCAAGTTGGATGATTCTTGGACCAAATCTCTTTTCCTTGGTCCCAAACTTCTCCAATTGGTTTAATGTGTCATATTACATCAATCTATGCTTGACATTTGGGTTCGTTCAGCTTTGGAGCTCGTCGGAACTAAGAAAGACCAAAATGGACGAACTTGGTCAAGTTGGATGATTCTTGGACCAAATCTCTTTTCCTTGGTCCCAAACTTCTCCAATTGGTTTAATGTGTCATATTACATCAATCTATGCTTGACATTTGGGTTCGTTCAGCTTTGGAGCTAGTCGGAACTAAGAAAGACCAAAATGGACGAACTTGGTCAAGTTGGATGATTCTTGGACCAAATCTCTTTTCCTTGGTCCCAAACTTCTCCAATTGGTTTAATGTGTCATATTACATCAATCTATGCTTGACATTTGGGTTCGTTCAGCTTTGGAGCTAGTCGGAACTAAGAAAGACCAAAATGGACGAACTTGGTCAAGTTGGATGATTCTTGGACCAAATCTCTTTTCCTTGGTCCCAAACTTCTCCAATTGGTTTAATGTGTCATATTACATCAATCTATGCTTGACATTTGGGTTCGTTCAGCTTTGGAGCTAGTCGGAACTAAGAAAGACCAAAATGGACGAACTTGGTCAAGTTGGATGATTCTTGGACCAAATCTCTTTTCCTTGGTCCCAAACTTCTCCAATTGGTTTAATGTGTCATATTACATCAATCTATGCTTGACATTTGGGTTCGTTCAGCTTTGGAGCTCGTCGGAACTAAGAAAGACCAAAATGGACGAACTTGGTCAAGTTGGATGATTCTTGGACCAAATCTCTTTTCCTTGGTCCCAAACTTCTCCAATTGGTTTAATGTGTCATATTACATCAATCTATGCTTGACATTTGGGTTCGTTCAGCTTTGGAGCTAGTCGGAACTAAGAAAGACCAAAATGGACGAACTTGGTCAAGTTGGATGATTCTTGGACCAAATCTCTTTTCCTTGGTCCCAAACTTCTCCAATTGGTTTAATGTGTCATATTACATCAATCTATGCTTGACATTTGGGTTCGTTCAGCTTTGGAGCTAGTCGGAACTAAGAAAGACCAAAATGGACGAACTTGGTCAAGTTGGATGATTCTTGGACCAAATCTCTTTTCCTTGGTCCCAAACTTCTCCAATTGGTTTAATGTGTCATATTACATCAATCTATGCTTGACATTTGGGTTCGTTCAGCTTTGGAGCTAGTCGGAACTAAGAAAGACCAAAATGGACGAACTTGGTCAAGTTGGATGATTCTTGGACCAAATCTCTTTTCCTTGGTCCCAAACTTCTCCAATTGGTTTAATGTGTCATATTACATCAATCTATGCTTGACATTTGGGTTCGTTCAGCTTTGGAGCTAGTCGGAACTAAGAAAGACCAAAATGGACGAACTTGGTCAAGTTGGATGATTCTTGGACCAAATCTCTTTTCCTTGGTCCCAAACTTCTCCAATTGGTTTAATGTGTCATATTACATCAATCTATGCTTGACATTTGGGTTCGTTCAGCTTTGGAGCTCGTCGGAACTAAGAAAGACCAAAATGGACGAACTTGGTCAAGTTGGATGATTCTTGGACCAAATCTCTTTTCCTTGGTCCCAAACTTCTCCAATTGGTTTAATGTGTCATATTACATCAATCTATGCTTGACATTTGGGTTCGTTCAGCTTTGGAGCTAGTCGGAACTAAGAAAGACCAAAATGGACGAACTTGGTCAAGTTGGATGATTCTTGGACCAAATCTCTTTTCCTTGGTCCCAAACTTCTCCAATTGGTTTAATGTGTCATATTACATCAATCTATGCTTGACATTTGGGTTCGTTCAGCTTTGGAGCTAGTCGGAACTAAGAAAGACCAAAATGGACGAACTTGGTCAAGTTGGATGATTCTTGGACCAAATCTCTTTTCCTTGGTCCCAAACTTCTCCAATTGGTTTAATGTGTCATATTACATCAATCTATGCTTGACATTTGGGTTCGTTCAGCTTTGGAGCTAGTCGGAACTAAGAAAGACCAAAATGGACGAACTTGGTCAAGTTGGATGATTCTTGGACCAAATCTCTTTTCCTTGGTCCCAAACTTCTCCAATTGGTTTAATGTGTCATATTACATCAATCTATGCTTGACATTTGGGTTCGTTCAGCTTTGGAGCTAGTCGGAACTAAGAAAGACCAAAATGGACGAACTTGGTCAAGTTGGATGATTCTTGGACCAAATCTCTTTTCCTTGGTCCCAAACTTCTCCAATTGGTTTAATGTGTCATATTACATCAATCTATGCTTGACATTTGGGTTCGTTCAGCTTTGGAGCTAGTCGGAACTAAGAAAGACCAAAATGGACGAACTTGGTCAAGTTGGATGATTCTTGGACCAAATCTCTTTTCCTTGGTCCCAAACTTCTCCAATTGGTTTAATGTGTCATATTACATCAATCTATGCTTGACATTTGGGTTCGTTCAGCTTTGGAGCTAGTCGGAACTAAGAAAGACCAAAATGGACGAACTTGGTCAAGTTGGATGATTCTTGGACCAAATCTCTTTTCCTTGGTCCCAAACTTCTCCAATTGGTTTAATGTGTCATATTACATCAATCTATGCTTGACATTTGGGTTCGTTCAGCTTTGGAGCTAGTCGGAACTAAGAAAGACCAAAATGGACGAACTTGGTCAAGTTGGATGATTCTTGGACCAAATCTCTTTTCCTTGGTCCCAAACTTCTCCAATTGGTTTAATGTGTCATATTACATCAATCTATGCTTGACATTTGGGTTCGTTCAGCTTTGGAGCTAGTCGGAACTAAGAAAGACCAAAATGGACGAACTTGGTCAAGTTGGATGATTCTTGGACCAAATCTCTTTTCCTTGGTCCCAAACTTCTCCAATTGGTTTAATGTGTCATATTACATCAATCTATGCTTGACATTTGGGTTCGTTCAGCTTTGGAGCTAGTCGGAACTAAGAAAGACCAAAATGGACGAACTTGGTCAAGTTGGATGATTCTTGGACCAAATCTCTTTTCCTTGGTCCCAAACTTCTCCAATTGGTTTAATGTGTCATATTACATCAATCTATGCTTGACATTTGGGTTCGTTCAGCTTTGGAGCTAGTCGGAACTAAGAAAGACCAAAATGGACGAACTTGGTCAAGTTGGATGATTCTTGGACCAAATCTCTTTTCCTTGGTCCCAAACTTCTCCAATTGGTTTAATGTGTCATATTACATCAATCTATGCTTGACATTTGGGTTCGTTCAGCTTTGGAGCTCGTCGGAACTAAGAAAGACCAAAATGGACGAACTTGGTCAAGTTGGATGATTCTTGGACCAAATCTCTTTTCCTTGGTCCCAAACTTCTCCAATTGGTTTAATGTGTCATATTACATCAATCTATGCTTGACATTTGGGTTCGTTCAGCTTTGGAGCTAGTCGGAACTAAGAAAGACCAAAATGGACGAACTTGGTCAAGTTGGATGATTCTTGGACCAAATCTCTTTTCCTTGGTCCCAAACTTCTCCAATTGGTTTAATGTGTCATATTACATCAATCTATGCTTGACATTTGGGTTCGTTCAGCTTTGGAGCTCGTCGGAACTAAGAAAGACCAAAATGGACGAACTTGGTCAAGTTGGATGATTCTTGGACCAAATCTCTTTTCCTTGGTCCCAAACTTCTCCAATTGGTTTAATGTGTCATATTACATCAATCTATGCTTGACATTTGGGTTCGTTCAGCTTTGGAGCTAGTCGGAACTAAGAAAGACCAAAATGGACGAACTTGGTCAAGTTGGATGATTCTTGGACCAAATCTCTTTTCCTTGGTCCCAAACTTCTCCAATTGGTTTAATGTGTCATATTACATCAATCTATGCTTGACATTTGGGTTCGTTCAGCTTTGGAGCTAGTCGGAACTAAGAAAGACCAAAATGGACGAACTTGGTCAAGTTGGATGATTCTTGGACCAAATCTCTTTTCCTTGGTCCCAAACTTCTCCAATTGGTTTAATGTGTCATATTACATCAATCTATGCTTGACATTTGGGTTCGTTCAGCTTTGGAGCTCGTCGGAACTAAGAAAGACCAAAATGGACGAACTTGGTCAAGTTGGATGATTCTTGGACCAAATCTCTTTTCCTTGGTCCCAAACTTCTCCAATTGGTTTAATGTGTCATATTACATCAATCTATGCTTGACATTTGGGTTCGTTCAGCTTTGGAGCTAGTCGGAACTAAGAAAGACCAAAATGGACGAACTTGGTCAAGTTGGATGATTCTTGGACCAAATCTCTTTTCCTTGGTCCCAAACTTCTCCAATTGGTTTAATGTGTCATATTACATCAATCTATGCTTGACATTTGGGTTCGTTCAGCTTTGGAGCTAGTCGGAACTAAGAAAGACCAAAATGGACGAACTTGGTCAAGTTGGATGATTCTTGGACCAAATCTCTTTTCCTTGGTCCCAAACTTCTCCAATTGGTTTAATGTGTCATATTACATCAATCTATGCTTGACATTTGGGTTCGTTCAGCTTTGGAGCTAGTCGGAACTAAGAAAGACCAAAATGGACGAACTTGGTCAAGTTGGATGATTCTTGGACCAAATCTCTTTTCCTTGGTCCCAAACTTCTCCAATTGGTTTAATGTGTCATATTACATCAATCTATGCTTGACATTTGGGTTCGTTCAGCTTTGGAGCTCGTCGGAACTAAGAAAGACCAAAATGGACGAACTTGGTCAAGTTGGATGATTCTTGGACCAAATCTCTTTTCCTTGGTCCCAAACTTCTCCAATTGGTTTAATGTGTCATATTACATCAATCTATGCTTGACATTTGGGTTCGTTCAGCTTTGGAGCTAGTCGGAACTAAGAAAGACCAAAATGGACGAACTTGGTCAAGTTGGATGATTCTTGGACCAAATCTCTTTTCCTTGGTCCCAAACTTCTCCAATTGGTTTAATGTGTCATATTACATCAATCTATGCTTGACATTTGGGTTCGTTCAGCTTTGGAGCTCGTCGGAACTAAGAAAGACCAAAATGGACGAACTTGGTCAAGTTGGATGATTCTTGGACCAAATCTCTTTTCCTTGGTCCCAAACTTCTCCAATTGGTTTAATGTGTCATATTACATCAATCTATGCTTGACATTTGGGTTCGTTCAGCTTTGGAGCTAGTCGGAACTAAGAAAGACCAAAATGGACGAACTTGGTCAAGTTGGATGATTCTTGGACCAAATCTCTTTTCCTTGGTCCCAAACTTCTCCAATTGGTTTAATGTGTCATATTACATCAATCTATGCTTGACATTTGGGTTCGTTCAGCTTTGGAGCTAGTCGGAACTAAGAAAGACCAAAATGGACGAACTTGGTCAAGTTGGATGATTCTTGGACCAAATCTCTTTTCCTTGGTCCCAAACTTCTCCAATTGGTTTAATGTGTCATATTACATCAATCTATGCTTGACATTTGGGTTCGTTCAGCTTTGGAGCTCGTCGGAACTAAGAAAGACCAAAATGGACGAACTTGGTCAAGTTGGATGATTCTTGGACCAAATCTCTTTTCCTTGGTCCCAAACTTCTCCAATTGGTTTAATGTGTCATATTACATCAATCTATGCTTGACATTTGGGTTCGTTCAGCTTTGGAGCTAGTCGGAACTAAGAAAGACCAAAATGGACGAACTTGGTCAAGTTGGATGATTCTTGGACCAAATCTCTTTTCCTTGGTCCCAAACTTCTCCAATTGGTTTAATGTGTCATATTACATCAATCTATGCTTGACATTTGGGTTCGTTCAGCTTTGGAGCTAGTCGGAACTAAGAAAGACCAAAATGGACGAACTTGGTCAAGTTGGATGATTCTTGGACCAAATCTCTTTTCCTTGGTCCCAAACTTCTCCAATTGGTTTAATGTGTCATATTACATCAATCTATGCTTGACATTTGGGTTCGTTCAGCTTTGGAGCTAGTCGGAACTAAGAAAGACCAAAATGGACGAACTTGGTCAAGTTGGATGATTCTTGGACCAAATCTCTTTTCCTTGGTCCCAAACTTCTCCAATTGGTTTAATGTGTCATATTACATCAATCTATGCTTGACATTTGGGTTCGTTCAGCTTTGGAGCTCGTCGGAACTAAGAAAGACCAAAATGGACGAACTTGGTCAAGTTGGATGATTCTTGGACCAAATCTCTTTTCCTTGGTCCCAAACTTCTCCAATTGGTTTAATGTGTCATATTACATCAATCTATGCTTGACATTTGGGTTCGTTCAGCTTTGGAGCTAGTCGGAACTAAGAAAGACCAAAATGGACGAACTTGGTCAAGTTGGATGATTCTTGGACCAAATCTCTTTTCCTTGGTCCCAAACTTCTCCAATTGGTTTAATGTGTCATATTACATCAATCTATGCTTGACATTTGGGTTCGTTCAGCTTTGGAGCTCGTCGGAACTAAGAAAGACCAAAATGGACGAACTTGGTCAAGTTGGATGATTCTTGGACCAAATCTCTTTTCCTTGGTCCCAAACTTCTCCAATTGGTTTAATGTGTCATATTACATCAATCTATGCTTGACATTTGGGTTCGTTCAGCTTTGGAGCTAGTCGGAACTAAGAAAGACCAAAATGGACGAACTTGGTCAAGTTGGATGATTCTTGGACCAAATCTCTTTTCCTTGGTCCCAAACTTCTCCAATTGGTTTAATGTGTCATATTACATCAATCTATGCTTGACATTTGGGTTCGTTCAGCTTTGGAGCTAGTCGGAACTAAGAAAGACCAAAATGGACGAACTTGGTCAAGTTGGATGATTCTTGGACCAAATCTCTTTTCCTTGGTCCCAAACTTCTCCAATTGGTTTAATGTGTCATATTACATCAATCTATGCTTGACATTTGGGTTCGTTCAGCTTTGGAGCTAGTCGGAACTAAGAAAGACCAAAATGGACGAACTTGGTCAAGTTGGATGATTCTTGGACCAAATCTCTTTTCCTTGGTCCCAAACTTCTCCAATTGGTTTAATGTGTCATATTACATCAATCTATGCTTGACATTTGGGTTCGTTCAGCTTTGGAGCTAGTCGGAACTAAGAAAGACCAAAATGGACGAACTTGGTCAAGTTGGATGATTCTTGGACCAAATCTCTTTTCCTTGGTCCCAAACTTCTCCAATTGGTTTAATGTGTCATATTACATCAATCTATGCTTGACATTTGGGTTCGTTCAGCTTTGGAGCTAGTCGGAACTAAGAAAGACCAAAATGGACGAACTTGGTCAAGTTGGATGATTCTTGGACCAAATCTCTTTTCCTTGGTCCCAAACTTCTCCAATTGGTTTAATGTGTCATATTACATCAATCTATGCTTGACATTTGGGTTCGTTCAGCTTTGGAGCTAGTCGGAACTAAGAAAGACCAAAATGGACGAACTTGGTCAAGTTGGATGATTCTTGGACCAAATCTCTTTTCCTTGGTCCCAAACTTCTCCAATTGGTTTAATGTGTCATATTACATCAATCTATGCTTGACATTTGGGTTCGTTCAGCTTTGGAGCTCGTCGGAACTAAGAAAGACCAAAATGGACGAACTTGGTCAAGTTGGATGATTCTTGGACCAAATCTCTTTTCCTTGGTCCCAAACTTCTCCAATTGGTTTAATGTGTCATATTACATCAATCTATGCTTGACATTTGGGTTCGTTCAGCTTTGGAGCTAGTCGGAACTAAGAAAGACCAAAATGGACGAACTTGGTCAAGTTGGATGATTCTTGGACCAAATCTCTTTTCCTTGGTCCCAAACTTCTCCAATTGGTTTAATGTGTCATATTACATCAATCTATGCTTGACATTTGGGTTCGTTCAGCTTTGGAGCTAGTCGGAACTAAGAAAGACCAAAATGGACGAACTTGGTCAAGTTGGATGATTCTTGGACCAAATCTCTTTTCCTTGGTCCCAAACTTCTCCAATTGGTTTAATGTGTCATATTACATCAATCTATGCTTGACATTTGGGTTCGTTCAGCTTTGGAGCTAGTCGGAACTAAGAAAGACCAAAATGGACGAACTTGGTCAAGTTGGATGATTCTTGGACCAAATCTCTTTTCCTTGGTCCCAAACTTCTCCAATTGGTTTAATGTGTCATATTACATCAATCTATGCTTGACATTTGGGTTCGTTCAGCTTTGGAGCTCGTCGGAACTAAGAAAGACCAAAATGGACGAACTTGGTCAAGTTGGATGATTCTTGGACCAAATCTCTTTTCCTTGGTCCCAAACTTCTCCAATTGGTTTAATGTGTCATATTACATCAATCTATGCTTGACATTTGGGTTCGTTCAGCTTTGGAGCTCGTCGGAACTAAGAAAGACCAAAATGGACGAACTTGGTCAAGTTGGATGATTCTTGGACCAAATCTCTTTTCCTTGGTCCCAAACTTCTCCAATTGGTTTAATGTGTCATATTACATCAATCTATGCTTGACATTTGGGTTCGTTCAGCTTTGGAGCTCGTCGGAACTAAGAAAGACCAAAATGGACGAACTTGGTCAAGTTGGATGATTCTTGGACCAAATCTCTTTTCCTTGGTCCCAAACTTCTCCAATTGGTTTAATGTGTCATATTACATCAATCTATGCTTGACATTTGGGTTCGTTCAGCTTTGGAGCTAGTCGGAACTAAGAAAGACCAAAATGGACGAACTTGGTCAAGTTGGATGATTCTTGGACCAAATCTCTTTTCCTTGGTCCCAAACTTCTCCAATTGGTTTAATGTGTCATATTACATCAATCTATGCTTGACATTTGGGTTCGTTCAGCTTTGGAGCTCGTCGGAACTAAGAAAGACCAAAATGGACGAACTTGGTCAAGTTGGATGATTCTTGGACCAAATCTCTTTTCCTTGGTCCCAAACTTCTCCAATTGGTTTAATGTGTCATATTACATCAATCTATGCTTGACATTTGGGTTCGTTCAGCTTTGGAGCTAGTCGGAACTAAGAAAGACCAAAATGGACGAACTTGGTCAAGTTGGATGATTCTTGGACCAAATCTCTTTTCCTTGGTCCCAAACTTCTCCAATTGGTTTAATGTGTCATATTACATCAATCTATGCTTGACATTTGGGTTCGTTCAGCTTTGGAGCTCGTCGGAACTAAGAAAGACCAAAATGGACGAACTTGGTCAAGTTGGATGATTCTTGGACCAAATCTCTTTTCCTTGGTCCCAAACTTCTCCAATTGGTTTAATGTGTCATATTACATCAATCTATGCTTGACATTTGGGTTCGTTCAGCTTTGGAGCTAGTCGGAACTAAGAAAGACCAAAATGGACGAACTTGGTCAAGTTGGATGATTCTTGGACCAAATCTCTTTTCCTTGGTCCCAAACTTCTCCAATTGGTTTAATGTGTCATATTACATCAATCTATGCTTGACATTTGGGTTCGTTCAGCTTTGGAGCTCGTCGGAACTAAGAAAGACCAAAATGGACGAACTTGGTCAAGTTGGATGATTCTTGGACCAAATCTCTTTTCCTTGGTCCCAAACTTCTCCAATTGGTTTAATGTGTCATATTACATCAATCTATGCTTGACATTTGGGTTCGTTCAGCTTTGGAGCTCGTCGGAACTAAGAAAGACCAAAATGGACGAACTTGGTCAAGTTGGATGATTCTTGGACCAAATCTCTTTTCCTTGGTCCCAAACTTCTCCAATTGGTTTAATGTGTCATATTACATCAATCTATGCTTGACATTTGGGTTCGTTCAGCTTTGGAGCTAGTCGGAACTAAGAAAGACCAAAATGGACGAACTTGGTCAAGTTGGATGATTCTTGGACCAAATCTCTTTTCCTTGGTCCCAAACTTCTCCAATTGGTTTAATGTGTCATATTACATCAATCTATGCTTGACATTTGGGTTCGTTCAGCTTTGGAGCTCGTCGGAACTAAGAAAGACCAAAATGGACGAACTTGGTCAAGTTGGATGATTCTTGGACCAAATCTCTTTCCTTGGTCCCAAACTTCTCCAATTGGTTTAATGTGTCATATTACATCAATCTATGCTTGACATTTGGGTTCGTTCAGCTTTGGAGCTCGTCGGAACTAAGAAAGACCAAAATGGACGAACTTGGTCAAGTTGGATGATTCTTGGACCAAATCTCTTTTCCTTGGTCCCAAACTTCTCCAATTGGTTTAATGTGTCATATTACATCAATCTATGCTTGACATTTGGGTTCGTTCAGCTTTGGAGCTCGTCGGAACTAAGAAAGACCAAAATGGACGAACTTGGTCAAGTTGGATGATTCTTGGACCAAATCTCTTTTCCTTGGTCCCAAACTTCTCCAATTGGTTTAATGTGTCATATTACATCAATCTATGCTTGACATTTGGGTTCGTTCAGCTTTGGAGCTCGTCGGAACTAAGAAAGACCAAAATGGACGAACTTGGTCAAGTTGGATGATTCTTGGACCAAATCTCTTTTCCTTGGTCCCAAACTTCTCCAATTGGTTTAATGTGTCATATTACATCAATCTATGCTTGACATTTGGGTTCGTTCAGCTTTGGAGCTCGTCGGAACTAAGAAAGACCAAAATGGACGAACTTGGTCAAGTTGGATGATTCTTGGACCAAATCTCTTTTCCTTGGTCCCAAACTTCTCCAATTGGTTTAATGTGTCATATTACATCAATCTATGCTTGACATTTGGGTTCGTTCAGCTTTGGAGCTCGTCGGAACTAAGAAAGACCAAAATGGACGAACTTGGTCAAGTTGGATGATTCTTGGACCAAATCTCTTTCCTTGGTCCCAAACTTCTCCAATTGGTTTAATGTGTCATATTACATCAATCTATGCTTGACATTTGGGTTCGTTCAGCTTTGGAGCTAGTCGGAACTAAGAAAGACCAAAATGGACGAACTTGGTCAAGTTGGATGATTCTTGGACCAAATCTCTTTTCCTTGGTCCCAAACTTCTCCAATTGGTTTAATGTGTCATATTACATCAATCTATGCTTGACATTTGGGTTCGTTCAGCTTTGGAGCTCGTCGGAACTAAGAAAGACCAAAATGGACGAACTTGGTCAAGTTGGATGATTCTTGGACCAAATCTCTTTTCCTTGGTCCCAAACTTCTCCAATTGGTTTAATGTGTCATATTACATCAATCTATGCTTGACATTTGGGTTCGTTCAGCTTTGGAGCTCGTCGGAACTAAGAAAGACCAAAATGGACGAACTTGGTCAAGTTGGATGATTCTTGGACCAAATCTCTTTTCCTTGGTCCCAAACTTCTCCAATTGGTTTAATGTGTCATATTACATCAATCTATGCTTGACATTTGGGTTCGTTCAGCTTTGGAGCTCGTCGGAACTAAGAAAGACCAAAATGGACGAACTTGGTCAAGTTGGATGATTCTTGGACCAAATCTCTTTTCCTTGGTCCCAAACTTCTCCAATTGGTTTAATGTGTCATATTACATCAATCTATGCTTGACATTTGGGTTCGTTCAGCTTTGGAGCTACTCGGAACTAAGAAAGACCAAAATGGACGAACTTGGTCAAGTTGGATGATTCTTGGACCAAATCTCTTTTCCTTGGTCCCAAACTTCTCCAATTGGTTTAATGTGTCATATTACATCAATCTATGCTTGACATTTGGGTTCGTTCAGCTTTGGAGCTCGTCGGAACTAAGAAAGACCAAAATGGACGAACTTGGTCAAGTTGGATGATTCTTGGACCAAATCTCTTTTCCTTGGTCCCAAACTTCTCCAATTGGTTTAATGTGTCATATTACATCAATCTATGCTTGACATTTGGGTTCGTTCAGCTTTGGAGCTAGTCGGAACTAAGAAAGACCAAAATGGACGAACTTGGTCAAGTTGGATGATTCTTGGACCAAATCTCTTTTCCTTGGTCCCAAACTTCTCCAATTGGTTTAATGTGTCATATTACATCAATCTATGCTTGACATTTGGGTTCGTTCAGCTTTGGATCTACTCAAACTAAGAAAGACAAAATGGACGAACTTGGTCAAGTTGGATGATTCTTGGACCAAATCTCTTTTCCTTGGTCCCAAAAAATTGGGGGAAAGGTATAAAAAAAAAAAAAGAATAAAAAAAAAAAAAAAAAAATTTTTGTCCCAAACTTCTCCAATTGGTTTAATGTGTCATATTACATCAATCTATGCTTGACATTTGGTTCGTTCAGCTTTGGAGCCGTCGAAACTAAGAAAGACCAAAATGGACGAACTTGGTCAAGTTGGATGATTCTTGGACCAAATCTCTTTCCTTGGTCCCAAACTTCTCCAATTGGTTTAATGTGTCATATTACATCAATCTATGCTTGACATTTGGGTTCGTTCAGCTTTGGAGCTCGTCGGAACTAAGAAAGACCAAAATGGACGAACTTGGTCAAGTTGGATGATTCTTGGACCAAATCTCTTTTCCTTGGTCCCAAACTTCTCCAATTGGTTTAATGTGTCATATTACATCAATCTATGCTTGACATTTGGGTTCGTTCAGCTTTGGAGCTAGTTAGAACTAAGAAAGACCAAAATGGACGAACTTGGTCAAGTTGGATGATTCTTGGACCAAATCTCTTTTCCTTGGTCAAACTTCTCCAATTGGTTTAATGTGTCATATTACATCAATCTATGCTTGACATTTGGGTTCGTTCAGCTTTGGAGCTCGTCGGAACTAAGAAAGACCAAAATGGACGAACTTGGTCAAGTTGGATGATTCTTGACCAAATCTCTTTTCCTTGGTCCCAAACTTCTCCAATTGGTTTAATGTGTCATATTACATCAATCTATGCTTGACATTTGGGTTCGTTCAGCTTTGAGCTCGAGAATAAGAAAGACCAAATGGACGAACTTGGTCAAGTTGGATGATTCTTGGACCAAATCTCTTTTCCTTGGTCCCAAACTTCTCCAATTGGTTTAATGTGTCATATTACATCAATCTATGCTTGACATTTGGGTTCGTTCAGCTTTGGAGCTCGTCGGAACTAAGAAAGACCAAAATGGACGAACTTGGTCAAGTTGGATGATTCTTGGACCAATCTCTTTTCCTTGGTCCCAAACTTCTCCAATTGGTTTAATGTGTCATATTACATCAATCTATGCTTGACATTTGGTTTCGTTCAGCTTTGGAGCTCGTCGGAACTAAGAAAGACCAAAATGGACGAACTTGGTCAAGTTGGATGATTCTTGGACCAAATCTCTTTTCCTTGGTCCCAAACTTCTCCAATTGGTTTAATGTGTCATATTACATCAATCTATGCTTGACATTTGGGTTCGTTCAGCTTTGGAGCTCGTCGGAACTAAGAAAGACCAAAATGGACGAACTTGGTCAAGTTGGATGATTCTTGGACCAAATCTCTTTTCCTTGGTCCCAAACTTCTCCAATTGGTTTAATGTGTCATATTACATCAATCTATGCTTGACATTTGGGTTCGTTCAGCTTTGGAGCTAGTCGGAACTAAGAAAGACCAAAATGGACGAACTTGGTCAAGTTGGATGATTCTTGGACCAAATCTCTTTTCCTTGGTCCCAAACTTCTCCAATTGGTTTAATGTGTCATATTACATCAATCTATGCTTGACATTTGGGTTCGTTCAGCTTTGGAGCTATTCGAACTAAGAAAGACCAAAATGGACGAACTTGTCAAGTTGGATGATTCTTGGACCAAATCTCTTTTCCTTGGTCCCAAACTTCTCCAATTGGTTTAATGTGTCATATTACATCAATCTATGCTTGACATTTGGGTTCGTTCAGCTTTGGAGCTCTCGGAACTAAGAAAGACCAAAATGGACGAACTTGGTCAAGTTGGATGATTCTTGGACCAAATCTCTTTTCCTTGGTCCCAAACTTCTCCAATTGGTTTAATGTGTCATATTACATCAATCTATGCTTGACATTTGGGTTCGTTCAACTTTGGAGCTCGTTAAACTAAGAAAGACCAAAATGGACGAAGTTGGTCAAGTTGGATGATTCTTGGACCAAATCTCTTTTCCTTGGTCCCAAACTTCTCCAATTGGTTTAATGTGTCATATTACATCAATCTATGCTTGACATTTGGGTTCGTTCAGCTTTGGAGCTATCGGAACTAAGAAAGACCAAAATGGACGAACTTGGTCAAGTTGGATGATTCTTGGACCAAATCTCTTTTCCTTGGTCCCAAACTTCTCCAATTGGTTTAATGTGTCATATTACATCAATCTATGCTTGACATTTGGGTTCGTTCAGCTTTGGAGCTCGTCGGAACTAAGAAAGACCAAAATGGACGAACTTGGTCAAGTTGGATGATTCTTGGACCAAATCTCTTTTCCTTGGTCCCAAACTTCTCCAATTGGTTTAATGTGTCATATTACATCAATCTATGCTTGACATTTGGTTCGTTCAGCTTTGGAGCTCGTCGGAACTAAGAAAGACAAAATGGACGAACTTGGTCAAGTTGGATGATTCTTGGACCAAATCTCTTTTCCTTGTCCCAAACTTCTCCAATTGGTTTAATGTGTCATATTACATCAATCTATGCTTGACATTTGGGTTCGTTCAGCTTTGGAGCTCGTCGAACTAAGAAAGACCAAAATGGACGAACTTGGTCAAGTTGGATGATTCTTGGACCAAATCTCTTTTCCTTGGTCCCAAACTTCTCCAATTGGTTTAATGTGTCATATTACATCAATCTATGCTTGACATTTGGGTTCGTTCAGCTTTGGAGCTAGTCGGAACTAAGAAAGACCAAAATGGACGAACTTGGTCAAGTTGGATGATTCTTGGACCAAATCTCTTTTCCTTGGTCCCAAACTTCTCCAATTGGTTTAATGTGTCATATTACATCAATCTATGCTTGACATTTGGTTTCGTTCAGCTTTGGAGCTACTCGGAACTAAGAAAGACCAAAATGGACGAACTTGGTCAAGTTGGATGATTCTTGGACCAAATCTCTTTTCCTTGGTCCCAAACTTCTCCAATTGGTTTAATGTGTCATATTACATCAATCTATGCTTGACATTTGGGTTCGTTCAGCTTTGGAGCTCGTCGGAACTAAGAAAGACCAAAATGGACGAAGTTGGTCAAGTTGGATGATTCTTGGACCAAATCTCTTTTCCTTGGTCCCAAACTTCTCCAATTGGTTTAATGTGTCATATTACATCAATCTATGCTTGACATTTGGGTTCGTTCAGCTTTGGAGCTCGTCGGAACTAAGAAAGACCAAAATGGACGAACTTGGTCAAGTTGGATGATTCTTGGACCAAATCTCTTTTCCTTGGTCCCAAACTTCTCCAATTGGTTTAATGTGTCATATTACATCAATCTATGCTTGACATTTGGGTTCGTTCAGCTTTGGAGCTCGTCGGAACTAAGAAAGACCAAAATGGACGAACTTGGTCAAGTTGGATGATTCTTGGACCAAATCTCTTTTCCTTGGTCCCAAACTTCTCCAATTGGTTTAATGTGTCATATTACATCAATCTATGCTTGACATTTGGTTCGTTCAACTTTGGAGCTAGTTAGAACTAAGAAAGACCAAAATGGACGAACTTGGTCAAGTTGGATGATTCTTGGACCAAATCTCTTTTCCTTGGTCCCAAACTTCTCCAATTGGTTTAATGTGTCATATTACATCAATCTATGCTTGACATTTGGGTTCGTTCAGCTTTGGAGCTCGTCGGAACTAAGAAAGACCAAAATGGACGAACTTGGTCAAGTTGGATGATTCTTGGACCAAATCTCTTTTCCTTGGTCCCAAACTTCTCCAATTGGTTTAATGTGTCATATTACATCAATCTATGCTTGACATTTGGGTTCGTTCAGCTTTGGAGCTCTCGGAACTAAGAAAGACCAAAATGGACGAACTTGGTCAAGTTGGATGATTCTTGGACCAAATCTCTTTTCCTTGGTCCCAAACTTCTCCAATTGGTTTAATGTGTCATATTACATCAATCTATGCTTGACATTTGGGTTCGTTCAGCTTGGAGCTAGTCGGAACTAAGAAAGACCAAAATGGACGAACTTGGTCAAGTTGGATGATTCTTGGACCAAATCTCTTTTCCTTGGTCCCAAACTTCTCCAATTGGTTTAATGTGTCATATTACATCAATCTATGCTTGACATTTGGGTTCGTTCAGCTTTGGAGCTATCGAACTAAGAAAGACCAAAATGGACGAACTTGGTCAAGTTGGATGATTCTTGGACCAAATCTCTTTCCTTGGTCCCAAACTTCTCCAATTGGTTTAATGTGTCATATTACATCAATCTATGCTTGACATTTGGGTTCGTTCAGCTTTGGAGCTCGTCGGAACTAAGAAAGACCAAAATGGACGAACTTGGTCAAGTTGGATGATTCTTGACCAAATCTCTTTTCCTTGGTCCCAAACTTCTCCAATTGTTTAAATGTGTCA